>JAJBBP010000057.1:160322-231986 GCA_021464625.1 Proterorhinus semilunaris | reverse complement strand
TAACGCGGTGGAGCCTCCTCCTCAACGCGGTGGAGCCTCCTCCTTAACGTGGTGGAGCCTCCTCCTTAACGCGGTGGAGCCTCCTCCTTAACGCGGTGGAGCCTCCTCCTTAACGCGGTGGAGCCTCCTCCTTAACGCGGTGGAGCCTCCTCCTTAACGCGGTGGAGCCTCCTCCTTAACGCGGTGGAGCCTCCTCCTTAACGCGGTGGAGCCTCCTCCTTAACGCGGTGGAGCCTCCTCCCTAACGCGGTGGAGCCTCCTCCTCAACGCGGTGGAGCCTCCTCCTTAACGTGGTGGAGCCTCCTCCTTAACGCGGTGGAGCCTCCTCCTTAACGCGGTGGAGCCTCCTCCTTAACGCGGTGGAGCCTCCTCCTTAACGCGGTGGAGCCTCCTCCTTAACGCGGTGGAGCCTCCTCAACGCGGTGGAGCCTCCTCCTTAACGCGGTGGAGCCTCCTCCTTAACGCGGTGGAGCCTCCTCCTTAACGCGGTGGAGCCTCCTCCTTAACGCGGTGGAGCCTCCTCCTTAACGCGGTGGAGCCTCCTTAACGCGGTGGAGCCTCCTCCTTAACGCGGTGGAGCCTCCTTAACGCGGTGGAGCCTCCTTAACGCGGTGGAGCCTCCTCCTTAACGCGGTGGAGCCTCCTCCTTAACGCGGTGGAGCCTCCTCCTCAACGCGGTGGAGCCTCCTTAATGAAAAATGACTGATGGATTTGTGTGTTTGTTTTTTCCACAGACTCAGCTCAATCTGCTCCTGGAGAAGCTGCGCAGCACGGTCAGTGAACTCATCATCCTCATCATCATCATCATCCTCATCATCATCCTCTTCCTCACGGTCCTGAAGCTTCTCTTAAAAACACTGTTTTGTTTCCAGGGCTCCAGTTTCATTCGCTGCATCAAACCAAACCTGAAGATGGTCAGTCACCAGTTTGAAGGAGCACAGATCCTCTCACAGCTGCAGTGCTCCGGTCAGTACTCCCCATACCCGTTGTGCATGTTTGAACCCCCGTTGTACATGTTTGAACCCCCGTTGTGCATGTTTGAACCCCCGTTGTACATGTTTGAACCCCGTTGTACATGTTTGAACCCCGTTGTACATGTTTGAACCCCGTTGTACATGTTTGAACCCCCGTTGTACATGTTTGAACCCCCGTTGTACATGTTTGAACACCCGTTGTGCATGTTTGAACCCCCGTTGTACATGTTTGAACCCCCGTTGTGCATGTGTGAACCCCCGTTGTGCATGTGTGAACCCCCGTTGTGCATGTTTGAACCCTCGTTGTACATGTTTGAACCCCGTTGTACATGTTTGAACACCCGTTGTACATGTTTGAACCCCCGTTGTGCATGTGTGAACCCCCGTTGTACATGTTTGAACACCCGTTGTACATGTTTGAACCCCCGTTGTGCATGTGTGAACCCCCGTTGTACATGTTTGAACACCCGTTGTTCATGTTTGAACCCCCGTTGTGCATGTTTGAACCCCCGTTGTGCATGTTTGAACACCCGTTGTGCATGTTTGAACCCCCGTTGTGCATGTTTGAACCCCCGTTGAGCATGTTTGAACCCCCGTTGTGCATGTGTGAACCCCCGTTGTACATGTTTGAACCCCCGTTGTACATGTTTGAACCCCCGTTGTACATGTTTGAACCCCCGTTGTACATGTTTGAACCCCCGTTGTACATGTTTGAACCCCCGTTGTGCATGTTTGAACCCCCGTTGTGCATGTGTGAACCCCCGTTGTGCATGTGTGAACCCCCGTTGTGCATGTGTGAACCCCCGTTGTGCATGTTTGAACCCCCGTTGTACATGTTTGAACCCCGTTGTACATGTTTGAACCCCCGTTGTACATGTTTGAACCCCCGTTGTGCATGTGTGAACCCCCGTTGTGCATGTTTGAACCCCCGTTGTGCATGTTTGAACCCCCGTTGTACATGTTTGAACCCCCGTTGTACATGTTTGAACCCCCGTTGTGCATGTTTGAACACCCGTTGTGCATGTTTGAACACCCGTTGTGCATGTGTGAACCCCCGTTGTGCATGTTTGAACCCCCGTTGTACATGTTTGAACACCCGTTGTGCATGTTTGAACACCCGTTGTGCATGTTTGAACACCCGTTGTGCATGTTTGAACACCCGTTGTACATGTTTGAACCCCCGTTGTGCATGTGTGAACCCCCGTTGTACATGTTTGAACACCCGTTGTACATGTTTGAACCCCCGTTGTGCATGTTTGAACCCCCGTTGTGCATGTTTGAACCCCCGTTGTGCATGTTTGAACCCCCGTTGTGCATGTGTGAACCCCCGTTGTACATGTTTGAACACCCGTTGTACATGTGTGAACCCCCGTTGTACATGTGTGAACCCCAGTTGTACATGTTTGAACCCCCGTTGTACATGTTTGAACCCCGTTGTACATGTGTGAACCCCCGTTGTGCATGTGTGAACCCCCGTTGTACATGTTTGAACCACGTTGTGCATGTTTTATCCCATAGGCATGGTGTCGGTGCTGGACCTGATGCAGGGCGGTTTCCCGTCACGAGCTCCGTTCCACGAGCTTTACAACATGTACCAGAAGTTCATGCCTCCAAAACTCACGCGGCTCGACCCTCGACTCTTCTGCAAGGTACAGATGCCCTTCCACACTCCTTTATAGCTCCCGCAATACCCCGGACTGCCCTTCCACACTCCTTTATAGCTCCCGCAATACCCCGGACTGCCCTTCCACACTCCTTTATAGCTCCCGCAATACCCCGGACTGCCCTTCCACACTCCTTTATAGCTCCCGCAATACCCCGGACTGCCCTTCCACACTCCTTTATAGCTCCCGCAATACCCCGGACTGCCCTTCCACACTCCTTTATAGCTCCCGCAATACCCCGGACTGCCCCTCCACACTCCTTTATAGCTCCCGCAATACCCCGGACTGCCCTTCCACACTCCTTTATAGCTCCCGCAATACCCATGACTGCCCCTCCACACTCCTTTATAGCTCCCGCAATACCCATGACTGCCCCTCCACACTCCTTTATAGCTCCCGCAATACCCCGGACTGCCCTTCCACATTCCTTTATAGCTCCCGCAATACCCCGGACTGCCCTTCCACACTCCTTTTATAGCTCCCGCAATACCCCGGACTGCCCTTCCAAACTCCTTTATAGCTCCCGCAATACCCATGACTGCCCTTCCACACTCCTTTTATAGCTCCCGCAATACCCCGGACTCCCCGGACTGCCCCTCCACACTCCTTTATAGCTCCCGCAATACCCCGGACTGCCCCTCCACACTCCTTTATAGCTCCCGCAATACCCCGGACTGCCCTTCCACACTCAGGGAGAACTCGTCTGAAAGTCAGTGATGTTGTAGATGGCGGAGCAGGAACCTCATGGGGTTCAGAAATAAAAGCGCAATTCGGCGCCTCTTCCAGCAGATGGAGCCCTAGACGGCCGCCTGGGTCGCCTATGCCTGACAGTAAAAATGAACAGGGCTGATTGATCTGTCTCAGCCTCTCCATGAGCGAGAGATTCCACGTGAAGAAGCTGAGCTACAGATCAGACCTTCTGCAGGAGTTCTCGAGTCCCTGAGTCTGAGCGTTCTTCTCTGTGGCCTTTGCAAAGCTCCCAGAGCCTGAACTCTGAGTGAAGGTCGTGTTTTCTCTGCGTCTGAATGTCGACAAACTCCCAAAGGTCAAAGTGCGTTTAAAGCTTTAAAGCTGCAAATTTTGTCATTATTTTCCATCTCTTTTAAAACCCCAGAATATTTCTCCTTGTTTTTCAGCGTTGACGTTGGAGACGAACTGAAGGTGCAGATCTTTGATCGGTTTCACTTTGTTTGTTTCAGGCTCTTTTCAAAGCTCTGGGTTTGAACGAAAACGACTTCAAGTTCGGACTCACAAGAGTGTTTTTCCGCCCGGGAAAGGTCTGTAAAACATATACAACATCTACTACAACATATACAACATCTACTACTACATGTACAACATCTACTACAACATGTACAACATCTACTACTACATATACAACATCTACTACTACAAATACTACTACGACCTTCTGCATGATGTATTTATATTGTTCTTTTTTTTACACAATAACCACCAAAGCCAAAGACTTTCCTGAACTTTTCTTGGATCTTTCCTGGATCTTTTCTTGGATCTTTTCTTGGATCTTTTCTGGATCTTTCTTGGATCTTTCCTGGATCTTTTCTTGGATCTTTTCTTGGATCTTTCTTGGACTTTTCTTGGATCTTTCCTGAACTTTTCTTGGATCTTTCCTGGATCTTTTCTTGGATCTTTTCTTGGATCTTTTCTGGATCTTTCTTGGATCTTTCCTGGATCTTTCTTGGACTTTTCTTGGATCTTTCCTGAACTTTTCTTGGATCTTTTCTTGGATCTTTCCTGGACTTTTCTTGGATCTTTCCTGAACTTTTCTTGGATCTTTTCTTGGATCTTTCCTGGACTTTTCTTGGATATTTCTTGGATCTTTTCTTGGATATTTTCTTGGATCTTTCTTGGACTTTTCTTGGATCTTTTCTTGGATCTTTCCAGGATCTTTCCTGAACTTTTCTTGGATCTTTCCATGACTTTTCTTGGATCTTTCCTGGATCTTTTCTTGGATCTTTTCTTGGATCTTTTCTTGGATCTTTCTTGGATCTTTCTTGGCTCTTTCTTAGATCTTTCCTGGATCTTTCCTGGACTTTTCTTGGATCTTTCCAGGATCTTTCCTGAACTTTTCTTGGATCTTTTCTTGGATCTTTCCAGGATCTTTCCTGGACTTTTCTTGGATCTTTTCTTTGATATTTTCTTGGATCTTTCTTGGACTTTTCTTGGATCTTTCCTGGACTTTTCTTGGATCTTTCCAGGATCTTTCCTGAACTTTTCTTGGATCTTTCCATGACTTTTCTTGGATCTTTTCTTGGATCTTTTCTTGGATCTTTTCTTGGATCTTTTCTTGGATCTTTTCTTGGATCTTTCTTGGCTCTTTCTTGGCTCTTTCTTGGATCTTTCCTGGATCTTTCTTGGACTTTTCTTGGATCTTTCCAGGATCTTTCCTGAACTTTTCTTGGATCTTTCCAGGATCTTTCCTGGACTTTTCTTGGATCTTTCTTGGATCTTTCCAGGATCTTTCTTGGATCTTTCCAGGATCTTTCTTGGATCTTTCTTGGATCTTTCTTGGATCTTTCCTGGATCTTTCTTGGCTCTTTCTTGGATCTTTCCTGGATCTTTCTTGGACTTTTCTTGGCTCTTTCTTGGATCTTTCTTGGACTTTTCTTGGCTCTTTCTTGGATCTTTCCTGGATCTTTCTTGGACTTTTCTTGGCTCTTTCTTGGATCTTTCTTGGACTTTTCTTGGCTCTTTCTTGGATCTTTCCTGGATCTTTCTTGGCTCTTTCTTGGATCTTTCCTGGATCTTTCTTGGACTTTTCTTGGATCTTTCCAGGATCTTTCCTGAACTTTTCTTGGATCTTTTCTTGGATCTTTCTTGGACTTTTCTTGGATCTGTCCTGAACTTTTCTTGGATCTTTTCTTGGATCTTTCTTGGACTTTTCTTGGATCTTTCCTGAACTTTTCTTGGAACTTTCTTGGATCTTTCTTGGACTTTTCTTGGATCTTTCCTGGATCTTTTCTTGGATTTTTTCTTGGATAATACGTCTCATTTTCATATTCATGAGTTGTTTCCTGAGTGAATCTGATCCTTCATTTGTTTCAAACTGATTTTCAGCCTTTGGTCTCAGACACTAAACGGATTTTAAATTTGTTTTGATGCTTCGTCTGAAAAGGTCGTTCATCCAAAAGTTTAATTAAAGTCTGTTCCAAAATGTCATGAGTAATTTACATACATTTACAAGAGTCAGAGTTCAGCCCCCCCCCCTCGACACAAAAGGACATTTCCATATTTGTGGGACTTTGTCCATAACGATGATAATACATTTTTACAAACATCGACGCTTTGTTGCTCAGAAAGAGAATTGTCCTGAACAGACGAATAAAGGGCAGAAAAAAACTCAAGATTTATTGTAAATATTTGTCTTTTTTTTCCGAATTGTCTAATGTTGTTGAAGCTCCTTATGAGAGACCAGCAGGTCCGGTTAGAACCATGAGGCCGTCCTCCTGTGGACCCACCACCTGCAGGGGGCGCTATAGGGGCTGGTGCAGCTCCAACAGCTGCCCCCACGACCCGACAACAGACAAGTGGAAGAAGATGGATGGATGGATTGTAATGGATTCTCATTTTCCTTTTTGTTTTGCAAATTCTTAAAAAAAAATCCAATTTTCTTTCTCCGTTTTATCTGCATTAATTAATTTTAGTTTTTCACATCCCCCACTTTTTCCCACATTTCTTGGACATTGTAGTACATTGTACTTCCAAACAGTTGGTGTGAACATTTGAAAGCTAAGAACCTCCAGAGTTCCAGAGGCTGCACTGGCTCTGAGAACCTTCCAGATGTAGTTGGGTTTATATATTCCTTGTGTTTTGTCTCCTGGTAGTTTGCAGGTTTTAAACATTCCTTGTGTTTTGTCTCCTGGTAGTTTGCAGGTTTTAAACATGTTCCTTGTGTTTTGTCTCCTGGTAGTTTGCAGGTTTTAAACATTCCTTGTGTTTTGTCTCCTGGTAGTTTGCAGAGTTCGATCAGATCATGCGGTCAGACCCTGAGCATTTGGCCGAGCTCATAAAGAAGGTCCATAAGTGGCTCCTGCACAGTCGCTGGAAGAAGGTGCAGTGGTGCGCGCTGTCCGTCATCAAACGTGAGTTCCACGGTGGCACAGGGGTTAGCCCTCAGGCCCGTCGGCCTCGGCCTCTTTAGGTCTTTGTCTCTTATTCTCAAGCGTCCAGGCCTCTCTCTCCTGTGGAAGAGGAGACTTTATGTGTCCAGTGTTTCAGATGAAGCTGCTGCAGCTGTGTCTAGAGCCGTGGTTCCTGGCCAGAGGGTCAAAGGGCCAGGGGGTTAGAGTCAGGGGTCAAAGGATCAGAGGGTTAAAGGGCCAGAGGGTCAGAGTCAGGGGTCAAAGGGCCAGAGGGTTAAAGGGCCAGAGGGTCAAAGGGCCAGAGGGTCAAAGGGCCAGGGGGTCAGGGGGCCAGAGGGTTAAAGAGTCAGGGATTCGGAGGGCCAGAGGGTTAGAGTCAGGGGTCAAAGGATCAGAGGGTTAAAGGGCCAGAGGGTCAGGGGGCCAGAGGGTTAAAGAGTCAGGGGTTCGGAGGGCCAGAGGGTCAAAGGGCCAGAGGGTTAGAGTCAGGGGTCAAAGGATCAGAGGGTTAAAGGGCCAGAGGGTCAAAGAGTCAGGGGTTCGGAGGGCCAGAGGGTCAAAGAGGGCCAGAGGGTCAAAGGGCCAGAGGGTTAGAGTCACGGGGTCAAAGGGCCAGAGGGTCAGGCCATAAGAGATATTAAGGAAAATTGAATTGTAACGAAGCGTCCATTATAACTGAGGAAGAAGCACTGGTGCAGAAACATTTCAGTTGATTTGCCTCCACGTTTGGAGTCCGTAATGAGAAGATAATTTTATTTTTTTTATTTCACAATTTTTAACAACAAAAATCCCACTCGTTTGCCCTGTTTTTCAGTTTGTTTTTTTCAAATTTCCTTTTTTTTAAATTCCCTTTTATTTATTGCTCTATGTTTTCCCCATTTAAAAAAACATTAAAATAAAAAAAGTCCCAATCTTTTTTTCATTTTTTGCATTTTTCCAAATGTTTTCTTGGCATTGGAGTTAAACTCGTCCAGATCTTCCAGAAATTATTGAGTAAACAAAGAAACCACAATGGCATTCTTCGCTTCTCTATATTTTTAACATAAGGCCGTTTACGGTGCCCGTACAGCGCCCCCTGTTGGTCGATTGACGCCAACACTGCGGGGCATCTGATTTTCCGCCTGTACTGCAGTATCTGGAGTACTGTGGCAGTATGTGAAGTATTAATGAAGTACTTTCTGTGTTCCAGTGAAGTATAAGATCCTGTACCGCGCCGGCGCCTGCGTGATGATGCAGAAGACGGTCCGGATGTGGCTCTGCAAACGCAAACACAAACCTCGGTGAGCTTCCCGTCGTTTGTAGAGACTCGTTAGAGGAACCTCGTGGAGAAAGATCGGATGAAGAAATCGTGATCTCGGGGAAACACAAACTCCTCGTGCTCGACCTTCTGCTGTTTATCGTTCTGCAGTCGTTGAATCTGAGGACGAGCGACGCTCAGAGCAGAAAGGTTAAAGACTTCATCATGGGGGAGGGGGGCAGGGGGGGGAGGTTAGACTGGAGTCGGCTGCATTCATCAGAGCGAGATGAGTCGCTTTAACCTTGTGCTGTGTTGGATTCAGTCTCACAGAAAAAGCTCTTTGTGTATTTTCTTCTGTAGAGGCTGAGAACAAATCGAGCTGCGTCTCGAGTGAAAAACAGAATTTAAACTAAAACCCACATCATCAAACCTCCATTTTAAGAACGAACGAACTTGTTCAAACTAATTACAATTATGCACAATTACAAACATTAGATTGTTTTACGGTTATGCTTTTACCCAGACTTTAAAATAAACAGCTAATAGAATATTATTATTACAGCTCTTCCTCTGATTGGTCTTTTTACATAAATGCAGCTGCACTCACTACTTTTGGGACTCTTCCTTCATTACCAAAACAGATGATTATTGAAGGTGTTATTACAGCAGAGGAAGGGCATCTGACTCTCTTATATCACAGTATGGACGGCCTGGTGAAGGTGTTATTACAGCAGAGGAAGGGCATCTGACTCTCTTATATCACAGTATGGACGGCCTGGTGAAGGTGTTATTACAGCAGAGGAAGGGCATCTGACTCTCTTATATCACAGTATGGACGGCCTGGTGAAGGTGTTATTACAGCAGAGGAAGGGCATCTGACTCTCTTATATCACAGTATGGACGGCCTGGTGAAGGTGTTATTACAGCAGAGGAAGGGCATCTGACTCTCTTGTACCACAGTATGGACGGCCTGGTGAAGGTGTTATTACAGCAGAGGAAGGGCATCTGACTCTCTTATATCACAGTATGGACGGCCTGGTGAAGGTGTTACTACAGCAGAGGAAGGGCATCTGACTCTCTTATATCACAGTATGGACGGCCTGGTGAAGGTGTTATTACAGCAGAGGAAGGGCATCTGACTCTCTTATATCACAGTATGGACGGCCTGGTGAAGGTGTTACTACAGCAGAGGAAGGGCATCTGACTCTCTTATATCACAGCATCGATGGGCTGGTGAAGGTGTTATTACAGCAGAGGAAGGGCATCTGACTCTCTTATATCACAGCATCGATGGGCTGGTGAAGGTGTTACTACAGCAGAGGAAGGGCATCTGACTCTCTTATATCACAGCATCGATGGGCTGGTGAAGGTGTTATTACAGCAGAGGAAGGGCATCTGACTCTCTTGTACCACAGCATCGATGGGCTGGTGAAGGTCCGGGGGCTGAAGTCTCGGATGGATCGTTTCACTGAAGTCGTGTCGGGGCTGAAAGAAGGAAAAGACGAGACGAGTCTTCAGGTGCAGGAGCTGGAAAAGGCTGTGGATGCACTGATGGACAAGATCAAGGTATTTATACTTCAAATACTTCAAATACTGTTACCAGTAATAATAAATAATTACAGAAAGCCCTCACGGGCCCGTTGGCCTTTTGTCAGAGCAGTAACCGAGGGCTCTGTGATTTATTTACTCCAACGGCACCTAAATGTGTCTGTGACAAATGACATTTTTAACCTTCTCATATTGTTTTTTGTTTGCCCCCCAGGGGGCACTGTCGCGCCCATTTTTACAGTTATACTTTTATTTGTGTAGAGGATGCGGCGCGGTTATAATGTGGCTGCGCCCTGGGCAATGAGTTTATTATAGAGCAAAGGCACGAAATGGCGTCTTCAGATCCAGGTCACTCGATTTAGCCAAAATAGCCGAGGTCCTGTTGGTCGCCTAGCAACCATGTAATGCACTTTTGTGTCCGGACCGTCATGACGCACGTGTGTGACCATTTTGGTTTGGCTGCGCCAAACCTTACACTGGGTCGTCCCATTGGCGGATGGTGGTTTGGGGGTCATTGTCATGGCAACACAATCGGAGATGGGGCGTGGCCATCATTGACTTTTTTGATCGGGGTCATGTGACGGATGTCTGGGCCAAATTATTTTTGTCTACGACAAAGTTCACTTTTATTCTTTTATCCCTTTCAGTTTTATTTGGTGCCCTGAAGGGGGCGCCATCGCGCCGACTTTCAAATTCCCTAAATCACAACATTCACAACACACACAGAAAACGTACCCGGATTCATGTCGTTGCCATGACAACACCGTTAACCCTAATTGAAAGTTTTAAACTTTTAATGTCACGATGATTTGGAGTAAAAAGACCCAGGGCCGGACCAGCCAACCTTAGCCCAAAGTAAAGCACCGTTTTCCTCCAGTGCCAGTGTTGTGTGCACATGCTCAGGGCTGGGTGCAGTTAACCGGCACCAGTCTGGTATAGGAATAAACTACTTTTTTTCTACTTTTTCCCCAATGATTGCCACATTTTATACACATTTGATTCTTGTTTTCCCAATTTTTTTATTACTAATTTGCTCCCCATTTTCTCCAATTTATTCCCTATTTTTACCCAATTTTCACATTTCTTGACAATGGAGATGATGTTGTAAATCTGCAGATCTTCACACACCTTGTGTACGAAATGCGCGGTATAAATAAAGTTGCCTTGCCTTCTATTTCTGGTTCAAGATAACAAATATTTGAGTATAGGTACTTGAGTATCAGGTACCGGGAAAAAATGAACCGTACACAGCCCTAATTGGGTGTTCTGTCTGGAAATAATGTACAGTATTTCGCACATTTTTAGAGCACAATAACAGGCATTTGAGCTCAGATTTGTGTAAAAATCTAATCTTCAAAAACATTCATAACATCCTGAGGGCCAGCGGTTCTGTGCTGGAGGGCCGGATTTGGCCCTCGGGCCTGACGTTGCCTACCCCTGCTCTAAACCCTCATGTTTCTCCTCCTCAGCGCGTGGTCATGACCCGCCTGGAGATCGACCACGAGTACCAGGCGCTGGTGCGGCGCTCGGAGAAGCTGCTGAGCAACATGCAGAAGCAGAAGAAGGAGCAGGAGGAGCGAGAGCGTCTGAAGAAGATCCAGGAGGAGATGGAGCGAGAGAAGAAGAGGAGGGAGGAGGAGGAGCAGCAGAGGAGGCAGGAGGAGGACGACCGCAGGCTGTGAGTGAAACATCTCGACCTGCTGTTGTAGACCAGGATTTGTTTGTAAATGAGCTGGAGATCGATGAGGAACAAGAGGCAGATGTTTCTGACCCGTAGTCTGCAATAACAAACACAGACATGAAGCTGTGGTTTAATGATCAGAACCAAGCACGTTTTCCCAAATCTAAAGCTTCTCGATGCCTATTGGCCAGAGTAACGCCTCATTTGAAAGCTAAGGCCTACTAAACTGATTATGTCCAGGAAAGAAACATGGCAGGTCCCATTTAGTTCATTCTCACACTCTGTGAAGGAAAGAACTGGCTTTAACTCTTAAACATGATGTTCGAAATCAGTCTTTAGAGCGTGATGGTCCAGTTCAGAGGCTCATGGTCCAGTTCAGAAGCTCATGGTCCAGTTCAGAAGCTCGTGGTCCAGTTCAGAGGCTCATGGTCCAGTTCAGAAGCTCATGGTCCAGTTCAGAGGCTCGTGGTCCAGTTCAGAGGCTCGTGGTCCAGTTCAGAGGCTCGTGGTCCAGTTCAGAAGCTCGTGGTCCAGTTCAGAAGCTCGTGGTCCAGTTCAGAAGCTCGTGGTCCAGTTCAGAAGCTCGTGGTCCAGTTCAGAAGCTCGTGGTCCAGTTCAGAAGCTCGTGGTCCAGTTCAGAAGCTCGTGGTCCAGTTCAGAAGCTCGTGGTCCAGTTCAGAAGCTCATGGTCCAGTTCAGAAGCTCGTGGTCCAGTTCAGCGCGTAAACACACGTAAACACACGTGAACACACGTGAGCACACGTTAACACACGTAAACACACGTAAACACACGTTAGCACACGTGAGCACACGTTAACACACATTAGCACATGTAAACACATGTAAACACACGTTAGCTCACATAAACACGTTAGCACTCGTTAGCACACGTCAGCACACGTTAGCACACGTTAGCACACGTGAGCACACGTTAGCACACGTTAGCACACGTTACCACACATAAACACGTCAGCACACGTGAACACACGTGAGCACACGTTAGCACACGTGAGCACACGTGAACACACGTTAGCACACGTAAACACACGTTAGCACACGTGAGCACACGTTAGCACACGTTAACACACGTTAGCACACGTTAGCACACGTAAACACACGTTAGCACACGTGAGCACACGTTAACACACATTAGCACATGTAAACACATGTAAACACACGTTAACACACGTTAGCTCACATAAACACGTTAGCACTCGTTAGCACACGTCAGCACACGTTAGCACACGTGAGCACACGTCAGCACACGTTAGCATACGTGAACACACGTTAGCACACGTAAACACACGTTAGCACACGTTAGCACTCGTTAGCACACGTCAGCACTCGTTAGCACACGTCAGCACACGTTAGCACACGTGAGCACACGTTAGCATACGTGAGCACACGTTAGCACACATAAACACGTTAGCACACGGGAACGCACGTTAGCGCACGTTAGCACACGTTAGCGCACGTCAGCACACGTGAACACACGTGAACACACGTGAGCACACGTGAGCACACGTGAGCACACGTGAGCACACGTGAGCACACGTGAGCACACGTTAGCACACGTGAGCACACGTTAGCACACGTGAACACACGTTAGCACACGTTAGCACACGTTAGCACACGTTAGCACACGTTAGCACACGTTAACGCACGTTAGCACACATAAACACGTTAGCACACGTGAACACACGTTAGCTCACATAAACACGTTAGCACTCGTTAGCACTCGTTAGCACACATAAACACGTGAACACACGTTAGCGCACGTGAGCACACGTTAGCACACGTGAACACACGTTAGCGCACGTGAGCACACGTTAGCACACGTGAACACACGTTAGCACACGTGAACACACGTTAGCACACGTGAACACACGTTAACACACGTTAGCACACGTTAACACACGTTAGCTCACATAAACACGTTAGCACACGTGAACACACGTTAGCTCACATAAACACGTTAGCACTCGTTAGCACTCGTTAGCACACATAAACACGTGAACACACGTTAGCGCACGTGAGCACACGTTAGCACACGTGAACACACGTTAGCGCACGTGAGCACACGTTAGCACACGTGAACACACGTTAGCACACGTGAACACACGTTAACACACGTTAGCACACGTTAACACACGTTAGCTCACATAAACACGTTAGCACACGTTAGCACACATAAACACGTTAGCACACGGGAACGCACGTTAGCGCACGTTAACACACGTTAGCACACGTTAGCGCACGTTAACACACGTTAGCACACGTTAGCGCACGTGAGCACACGTTAAATACAAGAGTTTGATGAATTCCTCCAGATTTGTTGCGTCTGTGGCTTTAAAAGAGCTCCCATGAGTTGAAATGTCCTGGTGTTGTGACTTTCCCGCGCCCTCTGGGATCTCGCTCTTCGCTCTGGCGTTCGGGAGATGAGATTCAGGCGCTAATGTCTCATATCAAAGACGAGTGACGCGTAACGAACGCCACCACCGCCATCACTCCTCGCTGTCCTGCACCGTCCTCATCTTTCAAACCATCACAAAGGGAGTTGTACATCAGCACCACGGACAGCTCCAGGAAAACCCTCAGATGTAAAGAGTCTGATGAATGTATTAAAGACGGGTCCAGAACTCTCCTCGGGAGTTTCCGTGTCTTCACTTTCTGAACCTGCAGAGGCGTCGCGGCTCACGGGGAGTTCATAAAAAGTGCAAACCAGACGAAACCTGTGAGCGACTTGTCGGACGCTAATGGGCCATGAATCCACGTTGGGAACAGTTTATGGAGGAACTTTGCCGTAATTGGACGATTCGTCAGAGTTTGGGCTGAAGTTTTACTGCACAGACTTTATTTACGGTTCACAAGTTTACCTTAATAACAGACGGAGGAGCTCGGAGCCAAAGACTTTAAAACATCCCAGAGTCATAACCGGAGGAACCGCTTTAGAAGCACCTTTCTCACTTTAAACATTAACCTGGATCTTTACTCCAAAAACTATTCTTTTATTCAAATACTGTGACTGCAGGGGCCGGGGGGGAGACACTTACCAATGTACCGATGGCTCATGTCGCACAGATGAGACTCCAGCAAAGGAGCTGATGGCAGACAGCAGGGGGCAGCAGAGGACAACATAACAAAGGTCTGGATGGGAGGGGCAGTGGAGTTTGTAGGTCTGTCAGAGCAGTGATCCTGAGTGGCTGCTGAGTCTCTTCCTACGAAGCCTGTTCCTTAAAAGGGCAAAAAGGCGGGGTGGGCGGAGCCTCCTCAGAGCTGTCAATCATAGATTTAGGCGTTAACTTTATTGCTAATGTACTAAAAACACGGTTAAAACAAATACACCTACTGGGTCACATGGGTCACAGCGATTTAAACGAGGCCCAAAGCTGCAGTAGAATCCTGTTTACGGTGTCTTTTGGAGTCTGGCCACCAGGGGGTGGTGTTACAGCAGTGTCGGCTCCATGACCACATGTTGGTCAAGATGAACTGGTTTCACGATTACAGAAGATAATGTTCTTTTCTGCTTTAGCCGTGAGACCTTTCGAGCAGCTCGTGAAGGAGGAGGCTCTCGCTCATCCACCTAAAGCTCGTCCATGTTGTTGTTGCTGATGGACGTCATGGAAACCCCGTCCCAGAAAGTTTCTTAAAACGCACCGAAGGAGCAGGAGCGGTTTATTCTGAATCCAAATGTTTTTATTCTCTAACGTTGTGTTTGTAGGAAAGCGGAGATGGAGATCAAGAGGAAACGGGAGGAGGAGGAGAGGAAGAAGAGAGAGGAAGAAGAGCGCCGCCTACAGGTGAGTCCTGGAACTGCAGGTTCATAATGTTCTTCACACACTGAGGCGCTGGTGTCTCGGACTGACCGCAGTTTCAACCCGTCCATCTGTTTGTCCGTCCGCTCCGTCCTCTGTTTATTCTGTTTACTCCGGCGTCTCCGGGGGAATCGTCCACAGGGTCAGGGCCTGGATCCCGTCTGTGTCCATCTGCTCCTGACTAAACTCAACCACACCCTGTCCCCCCCCCCCTCTCCCCCCCGGGACATCCTGACCTTTATATCACTTCAGTTCACTTCCCAGACCTGTGTTTTTCCAGTAACTCGGCCCCTCGTCCCAACAGACATTCAGCATGTTCCTATTGTTCGGGACGTCCAGACTGTGTCACGTTAATGTTGAGCCTAGTTTTTCTATTTACTGCTTTATTTGGTCGAGTAAAAATCAGGCCAACCTCGCTCTTTATGAAGATTATTCTCTGAAGGTTTGTTGCTTTGAACTGGAGATGTATTCTCAAACGTTTGGAACAGTTGGCAAAAAAAGAGATTCAAAATGTTAAAAAAGAAAAAGAAAAAAAATGTAAGTTTTGAATTTCTTCAACAGTTCCAGATTTTTCCGATTATTTTCAACATTTGCAAAAACAAAAATTTCAACAATAATTTTCATGTTCCGGATGCATCTGTTCCGGATGCCTCCTGGTCGCCTCCCTCGGGAGGTGCTCCAGGCATGTCCCACTGGGAGGAGGCCTCGTGGAAGGCCCAGGACACGCTGGTGGGACTATGTCTCCGAGCTGGCCTGGTGTGGCCTCGGGGTCCCCCCAGAACAGCTGGAGGAGGTGTGACTGCTGCCCCCGCGACCCGGCCCCGGATAAAGAGGAACAAACTGGATGGATTTTAATGTTTTTATTTAAATGTCTCTCAAAGTGCTCGGAACGTTCTGGAACAGTCGTCTCGTCTTTTGGCTCCTGGTCTTTGTGTGAAAAGATTCTGTCCTCAAAGAACCTGAGCTGTAATCTCACCTCTCTGCTGCTGCACTCGCCCCCCTCCCTCCCCCTTACTCTCCCCATATGCCCTGCACTCCCCCCCCCCCCCCCTGCACACTTGCCTTTCCGCTCACATCTCTCCGTCTCGTTGATATTCGCGTCGAGCGCAGACACGTCTCTCCCTAAAAACACAAATGATTTTGCTTTTGTCGAGAAAATGGGAAACAAACGAGCAGAGGTGATTCATGCTAATGCCCCCCCCCCCCGCCCTGTCTGAGCTCAAATCGCCACCGCCGTGTCTGAGCTCAAATCGCCACCGCCGTGTCTGAGCTCAAATCGCCACCGCCGAGCGAGGAACGAGGCAGTAATAAGCCTCGTTTACAGCGCTGGAGGAAAAGATGAAGCCGCGGTTTCATCCGAAAAACGAAACTAAAATCAAACACGATTTCCCTTCAGTTAGAAACGAGTCAAAAGAAACGACGCTCATTTAGAAAACATTTGAACAATTGTGGAAAATTATTTTTTTTTATTATTATTTTTCTCTTTAGAAAAAAAAATGTAACGTTGAAAATGGTGTAGGGGAAATTGAAAAAGAAAATAACACACTTAAATATATATATTTGACTTCCCAGACTCGGAGCAGGACATAAGTCTCAGATTCAAACTCTGCTCCGTCTGTAAATTTCGTTGCTGAAAAAATAAAGACAGAAAACTTGCCACACATTTGTTCCTCACGTCGATTCTCCAGTAACTCCAGTAACTAACCACGGTAGCACAGCGGTTAGTGCTCGTGCTTCACAGCTAGAAGGTCCCCGGTTCGATTCCCACCTGGACGGGCCTTTCTGTGTGGAGTTTGCATGTTCTCCCCGTGTCTGCGTAGGTTTCCTCCGGGTACTCCGGTTTCCCCTACCACCAAAAACATGTACAATAGGCCGGGATGAATGATGTGAGTGAGTGGTTGGTGGTGGTCGGAGGGGCCGATGGCGCAGATTGGCTGCCTCGCTTCCGTCAGTCTACCCCAGGGCAGCTGTGGCTACAACAGTAGCTTACCACCACCGAGTATGGAGTGAATGATTAATGACGACAGTGTGGCGCTTTGAGAAAAACTTGGTAATACAGACTTGTAAAGCGCAATACAAGTGTAAGGCATTATTATTATTATTATTAAACGTGAAGTTCTGACCAAAGCAAAGACGACGAGAGTCACTCGTGAAAGCAGAAATCTGCAGCGTCTGGTCGCCATGGAAACAGACGGTTCTCAAACGTGTGGTAACGTCGTTTCTAAACATCTGACTGAGGACGTGTTTAAAGCAGAGTTTTTCTTCTGTGGAGCCGTGACCTCTGCAGACACTTCCATCCAGACAAACGCAGAATGTAAACGACCAGAGCTCTGAGCCCCAGAGCGGAGAGACTAATGTTCCCCTGGAGACGCTGGAACGCAGGGCAGGAAGGGCATCTGAGGACGAGACCTTCAGCAGGAAGGGCATCTGAGGACGAGACCTTCAGCAGGAAGGGCATCTGAGGACGAGACCTTCAGCAGGAAGGGCATCTGAGGACGAGACCTTCAGCAGGAAGGGCATCTGAGCACGAGACCTTCAGCAGGAAGGGCATCTGAGGAGGAGACCTTCAGCCTCACAGGGCTCAGGAGGAAGGGCTGAGGACGAGACCTTCAGCAGGAAGGGCATCTGAGCACGAGACCTTCAGCCTCACAGGGCTCAGGAGGAAGGGCATCTGAGGATGAGACCTTCAGCAGGAAGGGCATCTGAGGACGAGACCTTCAGCAGGAAGGGCATCTGAGGACGAGACCTTCAGCAGGAAGGGCATCTGAGGACGAGACCTTCAGCAGGAAGGTCATCTGAGGACGAGACCTTCAGCAGGAAGGGCATCTGGGGACGAGACCTTCAGCCTCACAGGGCTCAGCAGGAAGGGCATCTGAGGACGAGACCTTCAGCAGGAAGGGCTGAGGACGAGACCTTCAGCCTCACAGGGCTCAGCAGGAAGGGCATCTGAGGACGAGACCTTCAGCAGGAAGGGCATCTGAGGACGAGACCTTCAGCCTTACAGGGCTCAGCAGGAAGGGCATCTGAGGACGAGACCTTCAGCAGGAAGGGCTGAGGACGAGACCTTCAGCCTTACAGGGCTCAGCAGGAAGGGCATCTGAGGACGAGACCTTCAGCAGGAAGGGCTGAGGACGAGACCTTCAGCAGGAAGGGCATCTGAGGACGAGACCTTCAGCAGGAAGGGCATCTGAGGACGAGACCTTCAGCCTTACAGGGCTCAGGAGGAAGGGCTGAGAACGAGACCTTCAGCAGGAAGGGCATCTGCCTCACAGGGCAGAAGCTTCTGTCTGAACGGGAACAATGCTCCTCTGTGACCGTCCGGTACAAACATTCAGGAGGTCACTTCCTGGTCCCTTGAGCGACGCTGGTTTGTCGACGCGCAGTGTCCCGTGAAGGACTAATAATAATCGTTAAAAAGAATTCACATGGCAAACATGAACCGATGTGCAAGTGACAGGGATCAGAAACGAGTGCTCCGGGAGCTCCAATTTTGGGTGTGGCCCGCGAGAGAAAATAGTAAAAGATGGCTCAGTGGCGCCCCCTCAAAGCCGTTTACATTGAGTCAATGACAAAGACCCCATACGGAGCACGTGCACATTCTCCAGCGGGACCGAACCGTGTGCAAACGCAGCCACTATCGCCAAAAATGACCCTCTGGCGCCCCCTGCAAGGGTTTTTCTTGAAAAATTCAAGATGGTATGGAGTTGTGAAAATAATCAGACAGGCCTTCCCCGTCATAGGGATCACATATACTATACTTCCCCGTCATAGGGATCACATATACTATACTTCCCCGTCATAGGGATCACATATACTATACTCCCCCGTCATAGGGATCACATATACTATACTTCCCCGTCATAGGGATCACATATACTATACTCCCCCGTCATAGGGATCACATATACTATACTTCCCCGTCATAGGGATCACATATACTATACTCCCCCGTCATAGGGATCACATATACTATACTCCCCCGTCATAGGGATCACATATACTATACTCCCCCGTCATAGGGATCACATATACTATACTTCCCCGTCATAGGGATCACATATACTATACTTCCCCGTCATAGGGATCACATATACTATACTCCCCCGTCATAGGGATCACATATACTATACTCCCCCGTCATAGGGATCACATATACTATACTTCCCCGTCATAGGGATCACATATACTATACTCCCCCGTCATAGGGATCACATATACTATACTTCCCCGTCATAGGGATCACATATACTATACTCCCCCGTCATAGGGATCACATATACTATACTCCCCCGTCATAGGGATCACATATACTATACTCCCCCGTCATAGGGATCACATATACTATACTCCCCCGTCATAGGGATCACATATACTATACTCCCCCGTCATAGGGATCACATATACTATACTTCCCCGTCAGAGATCACATATACTATACTCCCCCGTCATAGAGATCACATATACTATACTTCCCCGTCATAGGGATCACATATACTATACTCCCCCGTCATAGGGATCACATATACTATACTCCCCCGTCATAGGGATCACATATACTATACTCCCCCGTCATAGGGATCACATATACTATACTCCCCCGTCATAGGGATCACATATACTATACTTCCCCGTCAGAGATCACATATACTATACTCCCCCGTCATAGAGATCACATATACTATACTTCCCCGTCATAGGGATCACATATACTATACTCCCCCGTCATAGGGATCACATATACTATACTTCCCCGTCATAGAGATCACATATACTATACTCCCCCGTCATAGGGATCACATATACTATACTCCCCCGTCATAGGGATCACATATACTATACTACCCCGTCATAGGGATCACATAACCTATACTTCCCCGTCATAGGGATCACATAACCTATACTTCCCCGTCATAGGGATCACATACACTATACTTCCCCGTCATAGGGATCACATATACTATACTCCCCCGTCATAGGGATCACATATACTATACTCCCCCGTCATAGGGATCACATATACTATACTTCCCCGTCATAGGGATCACATATACTATACTTCCCCGTCATAGGGATCACATATACTATACTCCCCCGTCATAGGGATCACATATACTATACTTCCCCGTCATAGGGATCACATATACTATACTTCCCCGTCATAGGGATCACATGTACTATACTTCCCCGTCATAGGGATCACATGTACTATACTTCCCCGTCATAGGGATCACATATACTATACTTCCCCGTCATAGGGATCACATGTACTATACTTCCCCGTCATAGGGATCACATGTACTATACTCCCCCGTCATAGGGATCACATATACTATACTTCCCCGTCATAGGGATCACATGTACTATACTTCCCCGTCATAGGGATCACATGTACTATACTTCCCCGTCATAGGGATCACATATACTATACTCCCCCGTCATAGAGATCACATATACTATACTCCCCCGTCATAGGGATCACATATACTATACTCCCCCGTCATAGGGACCACATATACTATACTCCCCCGTCATAGGGACCACATATACTATACTCCCCCGTCATAGGGACCACATATACTATACTCCCCCGTCATAGGGACCACATGTACTATTCTCCCCGTCATAGGGATCACATATACTATACTCCCCCGTCATAGGGATCACATATACTATACTTCCCCTCTGTCACAGAGAGAAGCTTTAATGTGAAAGTGTTTTGGACGGCACAGTCACAGGAAGTTCAGTTTGGCTGTTTCCTGTCCGTCTCCCTGTGCGTTCCTCCTACTAGATGGGCCTGATCAAAATATAGTTTCACCCATCGAGTGCGGAACGGCTGAAACATCTTCTCAATGATTTGTCTCCAGGCGAGTTTGCTCTAATTATAAAATGATTCAATTAACCTTGGCTGAACTGTAAATACAGCGTTCATAATATTAATCACTATAATAATATTAATCACTATAATAATATTAATCACTATAGCTGCCGTAGCTCCATGGGTAGAGAGATGGACTCACAATCATGAGTTCGCAGGATCATTTCCCACCATAGGCCAATTTATTTACTTATTTTCCCCTTTGAACTGGCCCCCTACTGGGAAGCACATGAGCGCCTATCGGCCCACCCTCATTAAAATAATAGTTTAATGCAAAACTACACAAAGACATGGGGGGTCAGTAGAGAAACAATTAAGGCAAAACAGACCGGGTTGGGAGTGACGGCGAGAGCGGGTTTGGGGCGAGAGTGAGCAGGGCGGTCGCAAGGGGGGGGGGGGGGACTGTGCCAGGGGCGAGGGCCTTTACCGCCGCGAGTGGCTTTAATTATTATCATGATTATGATTATCATGATTATGATCATCATGATCATGATTATCATGATGATGATCATAATCATGATAATCATGATTATGATTATTATTATCATCATGATTATACCCAGGTGGAGATGGAGGCGCAGCTGCTGGTGGAGCGTGAGGAGGAGGCGTCTCGTCAGGCCGTCCTGGAGCAGGAGCGACGAGACCGCGAGCTCGCGCTGAGGATCGCCCAGAGCGAGTCCGAGCTCATCCCCGAGGAGAGCAGCGACGCCGGGCTGCGCAGGTACGACAACAAACACACAACACACATAACACACAACACATACACCACACACACAACACAACACACACACACACAACACCAGAGCGAGTCCGAGCTCATCCCCGAGGAGAGCAGCGACGCCGGGCTGCGCAGGTACGACAACAAACAACACACACACATACACAACACACACATAACACACAACACACACACACACACCACACAACACACAAAACACACACAAACATATGACAACCAGCTCTTCACGCTCCCACACACATTTTCACTCTTTGTTTTCACACGAGTTTGAACCTTTTTGTTTCCAGGTTTTGCTCGTTTGGTTCCACAGTTTCTTCATCTGTTTGTTTTGTTTCAGTAACTTCTCGTCTCCAGGTTTTTCTTTGTTTCTTCATCTGTTTGTTTTGTTTCAGTAACTTCTCGTCTCCGGGTTTTTCTTTGTTTCTTCATCTGTTTTGTTTCAGTAACTTCTCGTCTCCGGGTTTTTCTTTGTTTCTTCATCTGTTTTGTTTCAGTAACTTCTCGTCTCCGGGTTTTTCTTTGTTTCTTCATCTGTTTTGTTTTAGTAACTTCTCGTCTCCGGGTTTTTCTTTGTTTCTTCATCTGTTTGTTTTGTTTCAGTAACTTCTCGTCTCCAGGTTTTTCTTTGTTTCTTCATCTGTTTTGTTTTAGTAACTTCTCGTCTCCGGGTTTTCTTTGTTTCTTCATCTGTTTTGTTTTAGTAACTTCTCGTCTCCGGGTTTTTCTTTGTTTCTTCATCTGTTTTGTTTTAGTAACTTCTCGTCTCCATGTTTTTCTTTGTTTCTTCATCTGTTTTGTTTTAGTAACTTCTCGTCTCCGGGTTTTTCTTTGTTTCTTCATCTGTTTTGTTTTAGTAACTTCTCGTCTCCGGGTTTTTCTTTGTTTCTTCATCTGTTTTGTTTTAGTAACTTCTCGTCTCCGGGTTTTTCTTTGTTTCTTCATCTGTTTTGTTTTAGTAACTTCTCGTCTCCGGGTTTTTCTTTGTTTCTTCATCTGTTTTGTTTTAGTAACTTCTCGTCTCCGGGTTTTTCTTTGTTTCTTCATCTGTTTTGTTTTAGTAACTTCTCGTCTCCGGGTTTTTCTTTGTTTCTTCATCTGTTTTGTTTTAGTAACTTCTCGTCTCCGGGTTTTTCTTTGTTTCTTCATCTGTTTTGTTTTAGTAACTTCTCGTCTCCGGGTTTTTCTTTGTTTCTTCATCTCTTTGTTTTAGTAACTTCTCGTCTCCAGGTTTTTCTTTGTTTCTTCATCTGTTTTGTTTTAGTAACTTCTCGTCTCCGGGTTTTTCTTTGTTTCTTCATCTCTGTTTTGTTTTAGTAACTTCTCGTCTCCATGTTTTTCTTTGTTTCTTCATCTGTTTTGTTTTAGTAACTTCTCGTCTCCGGGTTTTTCTTTGTTTCTTCATCTGTTTTGTTTTAGTAACTTCTCGTCTTCAGGTTTTTCTTTGTTTCTTCATCTGTTTTGTTTTAGTAACTTCTCGTCTTCAGGTTTTTCTTTTGTTTCTTCATCTGTTTTTTTTTAGTAACTTCTCGTCTCCGGGTTTTTCTTTGTTTCTTCATCTGTTTTGTTTTAGTAACTTCTCGTCTCCGGGTTTTTCTTTGTTTCTTCATCTGTTTTGTTTCAGTAACTTCTCGTCTTCAGGTTTTTCTTTGTTTCTTCATCTGTTTTGTTTTAGTAACTTCTCGTCTCCGGGTTTTTCTTTGTTTCTTCATCTGTTTTGTTTCAGTAACTTCTCGTCTTCAGGTTTTTCTTTGTTTCTTCATCTGTTTTGTTTTAGTAACTTCTCGTCTCCGGGTTTTTCTTTGTTTCTTCATCTGTTTTGTTTCAGTAACTTCTCGTCTCCGGGTTTTTCTTTGTTTCTTCATCTGTTTTGTTTTAGTAACTTCTCGTCTCCGGGTTTTTCTTTGTTTCTTCATCTGTTTTGTTTTAGTAACTTCTCGTCTCCGGGTTTTTCTTTGTTTCTTCATCTGTTTTGTTTTAGTAACTTCTCGTCTCCGGGTTTTTCTTTGTTTCTTCATCTCTGTTTTGTTTTAGTAACTTCTCGTCTCCGGGTTTTTCTTTGTTTCTTCATCTTTGTTTTAGTAACTTCTCGTCTCCGGGTTTTTCTTTGTTTCTTCATCTGTTTTGTTTCAGTAACTTCTCGTCTCCGGGTTTTTCTTTGTTTCTTCATCTCTGTTTTGTTTCTTCATCTGTTTTGTTTTAGTAACTTCTCGTCTCCGGGTTTTTCTTTGTTTCTTCATCTTTGTTTTAGTAACTTCTCGTCTCCATGTTTTTCTTTGTTTCTTCATCTGTTTTGTTTTAGTAACTTCTCGTCTCCGGGTTTTTCTTTGTTTCTTCATCTGTTTTGTTTCAGTAACTTCTCGTCTCCGGGTTTTTCTTTGTTTCTTCATCTCTGTTTTGTTTCTTCATCTGTTTTGTTTTAGTAACTTCTCGTCTCCGGGTTTTTCTTTGTTTCTTCATCTCTGTTTTGTTTTAGTAACTTCTCGTCTCCGGGTTTTTCTTTGTTTCTTCATCTTTGTTTTAGTAACTTCTCGTCTCCGGGTTTTTCTTTGTTTCTTCATCTGTTTTGTTTCAGTAACTTCTCGTCTCCGGGTTTTTCTTTGTTTCTTCATCTCTGTTTTGTTTCTTCATCTGTTTTGTTTTAGTAACTTCTCGTCTCCGGGTTTTTCTTTGTTTCTTCATCTGTTTTGTTTTAGTAACTTCTCGTCTCCGGGTTTTTCTTTGTTTCTTCATCTGTTTTGTTTCAGTAACTTCTCGTCTCCGGGTTTTTCTTTGTTTCTTCATCTCTGTTTTGTTCATCTGTTTTGTTTTAGTAACTTCTCGTCTCCGGGTTTTTCTTTGTTTCTTCATCTCTGTTTTGTTTCTTCAGTAACGGCTCGTCCGTCCCGTCGTCTCCAGAGCGAGCAGCGTAAGACCAAAAACCTTTAACTTATTCTAACATTTTTAATCCCAGAAACTCCCCCTGATCTGTGACTCCTCCTTTAATCCTGATCCTAACCCCGCCCCTTTCTCCACCGCCGCCGCCGCATGCTGTCGCCGCCTAACAAAGAATGACCTCACAGGAAGCGAAGGTTATTCCACAAATGCATGAAGGAAAAACACTGAGAAAAGATAAAAGTTTAAAAACAATAGTCGGAATTGGGGTAAAAATGGCAAAACATTTAGGAAATATTTTTAGAAAGAATTGATAAAATATTGAAAAACATTGGGCAACTTTCCTGGTTAAATACATGTTAAACAAAATAATAGGGAACAAATGTGGATAAAATGAAGGAAAATGAAGAAATTGTGAAAATATGATTATAAATGGTAGAAATGGGGGGGGGGGAGTTAGAAAAAGATAACATTTTGAGGAAAAATTTGTGGGAAATTTAAAAAGAGAAAAAACTGGGAAAAGTGGGGAGGAAGTGTAGAACAAATTAGGCCGAAAAAAATAGAAAATGGGGAAAAATGTGGAAAATGTTGGTGAAAAAATGAAGGATGGGAAAGAATTGTAAAATAAACATGGGGAAGCCCCAGTTATAAAACCTGCACTTTTAAATGGAGATACCGAATACAAATCTCTTCATTTGTTAAAAATCTTCTTCCTGATCATGAACGTGGCCAGATTTCTTCAGGAATCTCTGAAATCCTCGTCATAATGATGTTCCTGTGATTCATGGACCGAGAGTTAATGAAAAGAATCCGTGAAATAATGATCCAGATAATCCTCTTTAATAATCCCATAATCCTCGTTAAATATGAATAATCCTGATGTGACTGTGACTCTTCCACAGAGCGACGGGACCGCGGCTCAAGAGCATCACCATGTACGTCACGCTCCATATACTCACTAAATACACTCACTGAACACTAGATACTGAACACCGGCCACTGAACACTAGTCACTGGACACCGGCCACTGAACACCGGTCACTGAACACTAGATACTGAACACCGGTCACTGAACACCAGTCACTGAACACTGGTCACTGAACACCAGTCACTGAACACTAGATACTGAACACTGGTCACTGAACACTAGATACTGAACACCGGTCACTGAACACCAGTCACTGAACACTGGTCACTGAACACCAGTCACTGAACACTAGATACTGAACACCGGTCACTGAACACTGGTCACTGAACACCAGTCACTGAACACTGGTCACTGAACACCAGTCACTGAACACTAGATACTGAACACCGGTCACTGAACACCAGTCACTGAACACTGGTCACTGAACACCAGTCACTGAACACTAGATACTGAACACTGGTCACTGAACACCACTCACTGAACACTGGTCACTGAACACCAGTCACTGAACACTAGATACTGAACACTGGTCACTGAACACCACTCACTGAACACTAGATACTGAACACTGGTCACTGAACACTAGTCACTGAACACCGGTCACTGAACACTAGTCACTGAACACCGGTCACTGAACACCGGTCACTGAACACCGGTCACTGAACACCGGTCACTGAGCACCGGTCACTGAGCACTGGTCACTGAGCACTAGTCACTGAGCACTGGTCACTGAGCACTAGTCACTGAGCACTGGTCACTGAGCACTAGTCACTGAGCACTGGTCACTGAACACCACTCACTGAACACCACTCACTGAACACTGGTCACTGAACACCAGTCACTGAACACTAGATACTGAACACTGGTCACTGAACACCACTCACTGAACACTAGATACTGAACACTGGTCACTGAACACTAGACACTGAACACCAGTCACTGAACACCGGTCACTGAACACTGGTCACTGAGCACTGGTCACTGAACACTGGTCACTGGTCACTGAGCACTAGTCACTGAACACCGGTCACTGAACACTGGTCACTGAACACCGGTCACTGAACACTGGTCACTGAACACTAGTCACTGAACACTGGTCACTGAACACCGGTCACTGAACACTGGTCACTGAGCACTAGTCACTGAACACTAGTCACTGAACACTAGTCACTGAACACTAGTCACTGAACACTAGTCACTGAACACCGGTCACTGAACACTAGTCACTGAACACCGGTCACTGAACACCAGTCCATATAATGATGGTCGTTTCTGCTCAGTCCTGACTTTCTGAACTTGTTTCCAGGGAGGAAATGGCCAGAGAAATGTCTGAGCTTCTGTCTCGGTGCGTCACAAACGTCTCAAACCGACGACTCGATCAGAGCCTTTACTTTACTTTAATTACTTTACTTTAATTACTTTACTTTAATTACTTTACTTTTATTTTCCTGATCAGCTTTTCTCCATCTCACTGATATTGTTTCTGCTCTACGGTGATTTTATGAGTTTATTAGGACTGTGTTCAGGAGGTCGATCACAGCACAAGCTTCTCCTGTAACTCCTCCTCTCCTGTAACTCCTCCTCTCCTGTAACTCCTCCTCTTATAACTCCTCCCCTCATAACTCCTCCCCTCCTGTAACTCCTCCCCTCCTGTAACTCCTCCTCTCCTGTAACTCCTCCTCTCCTGTAACTCCTCCTCTTATAACTCCTCCCCTCATAACTCCTCCTCTCCTGTAACTCCTCCCCTTATAACTCCTCCTCTCCTGTAACTCCTCCTCCTCATGATAACTTCTCCTCTCCTGATAACTCCTCCTCTCCTGATAACTCCTCCTCTCCTGATAACTCCTCCTCTCCTGATAACTCCTCCTCTCATGATAACTCCTCCTCTCATGATAACTCCTCCCCTCATAACTCCTCCTCTTATAACTCCTCCCCTCATAACTCCTCCTCTTATAACTCCTCCCCTCATAACTCCTCCTCTCCTGTAACTCCTCCCCTCATAACTCCTCCTCTCCTGTAACTCCTCCCCTCATAACTCCTCCTCTCCTGTAACTCCTCCTCTCCTGTAACTCCTCCTCTCCTGATAACTCCTCCTCTCCTGATAACTCCTCCTCTCCTGATAACTCCTCCTCCTCAAGATAACTCCTCCTCCTCAAGATAACTCCTCCCCTCATGATAACTCCTCCTCTCATGATAACTCCTCCTCCTCATGATAACTCCTCCTCCTCATGATAACTCCTCCCCCTCATGATAACTCCTCCCCCTCATGAGCACTCCCTGGTCTCCTCACCTCCTCAGATCTGCAGCTCCAGGAGTTCTTCTCACGTCATGAACTTTGTGAAGCTCGTTCTACATTTGTTTTGTCTGAGTTTTTCTCTCCTTTTGCAAAAGTCCAGAGTCTGCTCCGGTTTCCACCTAAAACATGTACAATATAACCCTCCAGGGCCTGTAAACCACCTCCTCTGATCCTGTACCAAAGGGCCTGTAAACCTCCTCCTCTGATCCTGAACCAAAGGGCCTGGAGACATTTTCTTTTTCAAAAGTTTTCCCCACATTTGTTTTTCAATTTTTTTCACTGAATGATTGAGCACTTTTTTTTCTCTTTTCTTGCGTTTTTTGTAAATAAAAAAAAATCACCCTTTTTTTTCTTTTTTTTATCGTTTTTAAGCATTTTTCTAAATTTCTCCATATTTTATTTTTTTCACATTTTCCATTTTATTTTTTTATTTGTTCGGCCTATTATGTTTTACCCGACATGTTTTCTTGCACAGCTAAAAAATTCTGGAATTCCCACTGTTTTTTTTCTTGTATTTTTCCGCTGAACCTAAAATGTAAATGATGAAGAAACCACAGGAATGAGATGAAGGTCCTGCTTTAATGAGGACACGGTGTTCCTGCTCCAGATGAAGTCTCACCTGTCGGAGGCTGAAGAGAAACACGGGGCAAACATTCGGCGAAAAAATAAAAATGTGTGAAAAATCCTTTATTTGAGCTGAAAGTCCTGTCCCTGGACCATCAGAACCTGGAGCTTCTCCATCCGCAGGATCCATCAGACAAACCTCTCCACGTCCAAACTCCAGCTTCACTTCATCTCTTGTTGATGAAGTGAAGCTCCAAAGACATTTCTCACTCATCCTTTTAAAATCTCTAAATCCGACTTTCTGCCTCGGCTTCATCTAATGTTTGCTCGTCTTAAGGATTCATCAAAGGAGAGATTTTAAAGTTTGTGGCCCTAAAACTATCCTTACACCTCCCTCCTCTTTCTTTCCTCCGATCGTGACCCTATTGTACATGTTTTAGTTAGTGGGTGAAACTGGAGGAAACTCAAACTCTGAGCGTCACAAAGTTCATGAACTCCACTGAAAGCTTTGGTGTTGGTGCTCGTGAGTGCCCCCTGCAGCCTGTTTTCACGTGTGTGTGTGTGTGTGTGTGTGTGCGTGCACGTGCGTGTGTGTGTGTGTGTGTGTGTGTGTGTGTGCGTGCGCAGAGGTCCACAGGTGCAGGCCTCCAAAGCCGCCGCCGGGGCCAAGAAGCACGAGCTGAGCAAGTGGAAATACGCTGAGCTGCGCGACGCCATCAACACCTCCTGTGGTGAGTGTCGGTACTGCAGGTTGGATTTATGACCAGACGCTTCGGAAACTTTCCCTCACATTTGGAAATAATGGGGAAAAAATGAGGGAAAAACTTAAAAAGATGATGGACACATTATTTTTAAAGATTTAAGAAAAAATAAGGAAATGAAAAAATTTTGAAACAATGGGGTAAAAGAAAAATTGAGGAAAAATAGTAAACAAAGTGGAGGGAAAATTGGGAAATAATGTGGAAATGATTTAATTAGAGTGGGGGGGGGAATCATTGGGAAAGAAATATCAAAGAAAAAGGAAATATTGGGATCAATTGAAAAAGTAGGGGAAAAAATTGCTCAATTAAAAAAAACATTTTTAAAAATTTAAGGAAATTATTGGAAAACAGATTTTGGGAAATTTAAAAAAACACAATGTGGAAAAATAATGAACAAATTGGAAAAGAAACAAATGACTAAACAAGGTCTAAAATCCCTGTTCCTCTGGTGTTTGTAGATATGGAGCTGCTGTTCTCATGTTCCTGATGTTCCTCTGGTGTTTGTAGATATGGAGCTGCTGTTCTCATGTTCCTGATGTTCCTCTGGTGTTTGTAGATATGGAGCTGCTGTTCTCATGTTCCTGATGTTCCTCTGGTGTTTGTAGATATGGAGCTGCTGTTCTCATGTTCCTGATGTTCCTCTGGTGTTTGTAGATATGGAGCTGCTGTTCTCATGTTCCTGATGTTCCTCTGGTGTTTGTAGATATGGAGCTGCTGTTCTCATGTTCCTGATGTTCCTCTGGTGTTTGTAGATGTGGAGCTGCTGTTCTCATGTTCCTGATGTTCCTCTGGTGTTTGTAGATGTGGAGCTGCTGTTCTCATGTTCCTGATGTTCCTCTGGTGTTTGTAGATATGGAGCTGCTGTTCTCATGTTCCTGATGTTCCTCTGGTGTTTGTAGATATGGAGCTGCTGTTCTCATGTTCCTGATGTTCCTCTGGTGTTTGTAGATGTGGAGCTGCTGTTCTCATGTTCCTGATGTTCCTCTGGTGTTTGTAGATATCGAGCTGCTGTTCTCATGTTCCTGATGTTCCTCTGGTGTTTGTAGATATGGAGCTGCTGTTCTCATGTTCCTGATGTTCCTCTGGTGTTTGTAGATATGGAGCTGCTGTTCTCATGTTCCTGATGTTCCTCTGGTGTTTGTAGATATGGAGCTGCTGTTCTCATGTTCCTGATGTTCCTCTGGTGTTTGTAGATATGGAGCTGCTGTTCTCATGTTCCTGATGTTCCTCTGGTGTTTGTAGATGTGGAGCTGCTGTTCTCATGTTCCTGATGTTCCTCTGGTGTTTGTAGATGTGGAGCTGCTGTTCTCATGTTCCTGATGTTCCTCTGGTGTTTGTAGATGTGGAGCTGCTGTTCTCATGTTCCTGATGTTTTCCTCTGGTGTTTGTAGATGTGGAGCTGCTGTTCTCATGTTCCTGATGTTCCTCTGGTGTTTGTAGATATGGAGCTGCTGTTCTCATGTTCCTGATGTTCCTCTGGTGTTTGTAGATATGGAGCTGCTGTTCTCATGTTCCTGATGTTCCTCTGGTGTTTGTAGATATGGAGCTGCTGTTCTCATGTTCCTGATGTTCCTCTGGTGTTTGTAGATGTGGAGCTGCTGTTCTCATGTTCCTGATGTTCCTCTGGTGTTTGTAGATATGGAGCTGCTGTTCTCATGTTCCTGATGTTCCTCTGGTGTTTGTAGATATGGAGCTGCTGTTCTCATGTTCCTGATGTTCCTCTGGTGTTTGTAGATGTGGAGCTGCTGTTCTCATGTTCCTGATGTTCCTCTGGTGTTTGTAGATATGGAGCTGCTGTTCTCATGTTCCTGATGTTCCTCTGGTGTTTGTAGATATGGAGCTGCTGTTCTCATGTTCCTGATGTTCCTCTGGTGTTTGTAGATGTGGAGCTGCTGTTCTCATGTTCCTGATGTTCCTCTGGTGTTTGTAGATGTGGAGCTGCTGTTCTCATGTTCCTGATGTTCCTCTGGTGTTTGTAGATATGGAGCTGCTGTTCTCATGTTCCTGATGTTCCTCTGGTGTTTGTAGATATGGAGCTGCTGTTCTCATGTTCCTGATGTTCCTCTGGTGTTTGTAGATGTGGAGCTGCTGTTCTCATGTTCCTGATGTTCCTCTGGTGTTTGTAGATGTGGAGCTGCTGTTCTCATGTTCCTGATGTTCCTCTGGTGTTTGTAGATGTGGAGCTGCTGTTCTCATGTTCCTGATGTTCCTCTGGTGTTTGTAGATGTGGAGCTGCTGTTCTCATGTTCCTGATGGTCCTCTGGTGTTTGTAGATATGGAGCTGCTGTTCTCATGTTCCTGATGTTCCTCTGGTGTTTGTAGATGTGGAGCTGCTGTTCTCATGTTCCTGATGTTCCTCTGGTGTTTGTAGATGTGGAGCTGCTGTTCTCATGTTCCTGATGTTCCTCTGGTGTTTGTAGATATCGAGCTCCTCGCCGCCTGCAGAGAGGAGTTCCACCGCCGCCTGAAAGTCTATCACGCCTGGAAAGCCAAGAACAAGAAGAGGAACACGGACGGCGATCAGCGGGCGCCCAAATCCGTCACAGACTACGGTAAATCCAACATGAGACCAGACCAACCTTCTCAAACCCACAGACTCTGCAGTCGGGCTGAACGTGTGCAGGTTTATGGCGATGTTCTCGCCGTCGGCCGCGCTCCATCCACCTTCTGTAGCTTATTGTTATTGTGTTTGTCCTTCAGCCCGACTGGACCAGGTCCTGAGTAGAGCAGGTCCTGAGTAGAGCAGGTCCTGAGTAGAGCAGGTCCTGAGTAGAGCAGGTCCTGAGTAGACCAGGGCCCGAGTAGAGCTGGTCCCGAGTAGACCAGGTCCCGAGTAGACCAGGTCCCGAGTAGACCAGGTCCCGGGTAGACCAGGTCCCGGGTAGACCAGGTCCCGAGTAGAGCTGGTCCCGAGTAGACCAGGTCCCGGGTCGACCAGGTCCCGAGTAGAGCTGGTCCCGAGTAGACCAGGTCCCGAGTAGACCAGGTCCCGAGTAGAGCAGGTCCCGAGTAGAGCAGGTCTTGAGTAGACCAGGTCCCGGGTAGACCAGGTCCCGGGTAGACCAGGTCCCGGGTAGACCAGGTCCCGGGTAGACCAGGTCCCGGGTAGACCAGGTCCCGAGTAGAGCTGTGGGACATATTTTACTCCTGCTCAGTTTGAGCAGATGGAAAAGGTCTAAACCTGCCCGACTCTGCTCCATCTGTGTGAAGAGTTTCCATTAGTCACGTCACACCTGGCTGATACTTGTTTTAGGGCCAAGCAGGTACAGTTTCCATGGTAACGGCCAAAAGCACAGCCACGTGCAGGATACACACCTGGTAACCATGGATACAGCACCTGGTAACCATGGATACAGCACCTGGTAACCATGGATACAGCACCAGATTCTTCACGTCGTGTCCATCGACCTGTACCATGAAGAATGGACTTCCTGTTCCTGCCCCGCCCTCTTTCACCTCGGTTTGCCTCCACACTTCCGCTCGAGCTTCGTGTTTGTGTAGCATCTCCTCCAGTGGAGATGAACGCCGGGCAGCAGCTCGGTGTAGCATCTTCTCCAGTGGAGATGAACGCCGGGCAGCAGCTCGGTGTAGTATCTTCTCCAGTGGAGATGAACGCCGGGCAGCAGCTCGGTGTAGTATCTCCTCCAGTGGAGATGAACCCCGGGCAGCAGCTCGGTGTAGTATCTCCTCCAGTGGAGATGAATGCCGGGCAGCAGCTCGGTGTAGTATCTCCTCCAGTGGAGATGAATGCCGGGCAGCAGCTCGGTGTAGTATCTCCTCCAGTGGAGATGAACGCCGGGCAGCAGCTCGGTGTAGCATCTTCTCCAGTGGAGATGAACGCCGGGCAGCAGCTCGGTGTAGTATCTTCTCCAGTGGAGATGAACGCCGGGCAGCAGCTCGGTGTAGTATCTCCTCCAGTGGAGATGAACCCCGGGCAGCAGCTCGGTGTAGTATCTCCTCCAGTGGAGATGAATGCCGGGCAGCAGCTCGGTGTAGTATCTCCTCCAGTGGAGATGAACGCCGGGCAGCAGCTCGGTGTAGTATCTCCTCCAGTGGAGATGAACCCCGGGCAGCAGCTCGGTGTAGTATCTCCTCCAGTGGAGATGAACGCCGGGCAGCAGCTCGGTGTAGTATCTTCTCCAGTGGAGATGAACGCCGGGCAGCAGCTCGGTGTAGTATCTCCTCCAGTGGAGATGAACGCCGGGCAGCAGCTCGGTGTAGTATCTCCTCCAGTGGAGATGAACGCCGGGCAGCAGCTCGGTGTAGTATCTCCTCCAGTGGAGATGAACGCCGGGCAGCAGCTCGGTGTAGTATCTCCTCCAGTGGAGATGAACCCCGGGCAGCAGCTCGGTGTAGTATCTCCTCCAGTGGAGATGAACGCCGGGCAGCAGCTCGGTGTAGTATCTCCTCCAGTGGAGATGAACGCCGGGCAGCAGCTCGGTGTAGTATCTTCTCCAGTGGAGATGAACGCCGGGCAGCAGCTCGGTGTAGTATCTCCTCCAGTGGAGATGAACGCCGGGCAGCAGCTCGGTGTAGTATCTCCTCCAGTGGAGATGAACGCCGGGCAGCAGCTCGGTGTAGTATCTCCTCCAGTGGAGATGAACGCCGGGCAGCAGCTCGGTGTAGTATCTCCTCCAGTGGAGATGAACGCCGGGCAGCAGCTCGGTGTAGTATCTCCTCCAGTGGAGATGAACGCCGGGCAGAAGCTCGGTGTAGTATCTCCTCCAGTGGAGATGAACGCCGGGCAGCAGCTCGGTGTAGTATCTCCTCCAGTGGAGATGAACGCCGGGCAGCAGCTCGGTGTAGTATCTCCTCCAGTGGAGATGAACGCCGGGCAGCAGCTCGGTGTAGTATCTTCTGCAGTGGAGATGAACGCCGGGCAGCAGCTCGGTGTAGCATCTTCTCCAGTGGAGATGAACGCCGGGCAGAAGCTCGGTGTAGCATCTTCTCCAGTGGAGATGAACGCCGGGCAGAAGCTCGGTGTAGCATCTTCTCCAGTGGAGATGAACGCCGGGCAGAAGCTCGGTGTAGTATCTTCTCCAGTGGAGATGAACGCCGGGCAGAAGCTCGGTGTAGTATCTTCTCCAGTGGAGATGAACGCCGGGCAGCAGCTCGGTGTAGTATCTCCTCCAGTGGAGATGAACGCCGGGCAGCAGCTCGGTGTAGTATCTCCTCCAGTGGAGATGAACGCCGGGCAGCAGCTCGGTGTAGTATCTCCTCCAGTGGAGATGAACGCCGGGCAGCAGCTCGGTGTAGTATCTCCTCCAGTGGAGATGAACGCCGGGCAGCAGCTCGGTGTAGTATCTTCTCCAGTGGAGATGAACGCCGGGCAGCAGCTCGGTGTAGTATCTCCTCCAGTGGAGATGAACGCCGGGCAGCAGCTCGGTGTAGTATCTCCTCCAGTGGAGATGAACGCCGGGCAGCAGCTCGGTGTAGTATCTTCTCCAGTGGAGATGAACGCCGGGCAGCAGCTCGGTGTAGTATCTTCTCCAGTGGAGATGAACGCCGGGCAGAAGCTCGGTCACCGGCCGAGGCACTGTGGTGTCCAAGGGTCTAAATGTGAAACATCTGCGTCCTACACCTGGGCCTTCTGGAGCTTCTCTAGCCCATGAAGGCTGTGGAACTCGCTCCTCTGGGATGAGTTTAGCTTCTGAGACCCTAAGAACATGGAGGTTCTGGCTCCGCTCGGTCTCTGGAGGTTCATCGTCGTTCTCTCCTCTTTCCCGCGATATCGGACATTTTGAAAAGAGTTTTGGAAATTTGGGGAAAGTTTGGAAAAAAATTTAGATTTTTTTTGAGGGGGAAATTAAAAAGAAATATGACATTTTTGAAAGTTTAGAAAATCTTTGATAAAATAAACCAGCTCCTCAGGTCACATGACGCGTGGCTTTGCTTTTGGCCGTATCCATGGAAACTGGCTCTACAATGAACTGGTTAACCGTGAAGTGGCCGATGGAAACACAAACGCCGGTGGAGTCTATGAAGGTTCATCTGCTCGATACAACTCGACAGCATGTCCTTCTCAGAAGCAGAGCTCTCGCCTTAATGGAACTCAGAGGAAATTACAAATAATATCGACAAGTAAAAGTATTCAAGGTATTTTCATCGACCCTAAAAAGGCCTTCGATACCACGGATCCCAATATATATATATATATATATATATATATATATATATATATATATATATATATATATATATATATATATATATATATATATATATATATATATATATATATATATATAATACACTGAACACACTACACACATGTGGGATCAGACTGGGCTTTAAACTGGATTGAATCCTATTGAACAAACCGTAAACAGTCTGTTCAAATGGGGCAGTGCAGATCCATGTGGAATACCCTAGTGTGTGGGGTCCCCCAGGGATCGGTGCTGGGACCTAAACAATTTGTATTTGTATTTGGTTTCCAAGAAGCTTAAACTGGTTCTTTTTGCAGATGATACAACAATCATACCCACATAAGGTTCAGACTTACAGCAAATGATCGAGATTACACAGAACCAATCTTTCAATGTATCCATTTCTCCTGTAAACAAATTGTCTTTAAACATTACGAAAACCAAAGCAATGCTCTTTGGAAATCGTGTAATGAATGTACAATTACCAGTTAAAAATGGCAACAAAGCTACCAGAGCACGGCCGGGAGGAAACCGTCTGCGTCCAAAAGTGAAACGAGTCAAGTCTCCCCTTAAACCCAGAATACAATTCTAAAACTAAATGCCTCCATTGTGGAAGGATCTGATCACTGGAGCAGGTGTTGTTATAGAAACGTGAGAATAAGCCAGTGTTAGCTTGGCGCTCATTCATTTCTATGGATTAGCCTAGCTTAGCGGCGTCCATTGGTTTACATGTATCAGTTAGCATTGGACATTAAGCCGTTTTTCTCCTAAAACATATTAACTAAACTGAATGATTCCAGTCTCAAATGTGTGCAGCGGAAAAAAATGTATTTTCAATATGGGTGAAATACAGATGCAAAAAGTGTATAAAAAACCCTTTGATAATAAAAAGACAAATTAACCTTGATAAAAGTCAGGCAGGTCAGTAAGGATCTGAAATGGAAAACGATCCCTATTGTTCATGTTTTTTGTAGATAAATGTCGCTATATTGTGACTTTTTAAAGAAAAGGTCTTTTATTGACACGTTTAACCCGGCTCCTCCCGTCACGAGTTTCATGGTCAATTACTGTTTTCTCCGTGATACTCTGCACACGCGTGTCCTCCTGCACACGCGTGTCCTCGTCCTGCACACGCGTGTCCTCGTCCTGCACACGCGTGTCCTCGTCCTGCACACACGTGTCCTCCTGCACACGCGTGTCCTCGTCCTGCACACACGTGTCCTCCTGCACACGCGTGTTCCTCGTCCTGCACACGCGTGTCCTCGTCCTGCACACGCGTGTCCTCGTCCTGCACACGCGTGTCCTCGTCCTGCACACGCGTGTCCTCGTCCTGCACACGCGTGTCCTCGTCCTGCACACGCGTGTCCTCGTCCTGCACACGCGTGTCCTCGTCCTGCACACACGTGTCCTCCTGCACACGCGTGTCCTCGTCCTGCACACACGTGTCCTCCTGCACACGCGTGTTCCTCGTCCTGCACACGCGTGTCCTCGTCCTGCACACGCGTGTCCTCGTCCTGCACACGCGTGTCCTCGTCCTGCACACGCGTGTCCTCGTCCTGCACACGCGTGTCCGCGTCCTGCACACGCGTGTCTCTGCATGTGCTTCATGTGTGTGACGTGTTATGTTTCAGATCTGGCTCCGCCCCTGAAAGGTGAGTCTGAGTGTTTAACCCTTTCACTGCTGCTTCCCTTTAGTCCGGCTCATTATGGGATGTTTCTACTTCCTGGTCTCTACACGAGTTCCTCTTAAAGCTGCACTGCGGAGCTTTACGAGGTTTATTCTCTAACATGTCGCTTTTTATTTTTACATTTTTGATCATTTGGAAAGTTTTGAAAAAAATATATATACATTAAAATTGAAGATGTAAAAATATAAATTTGAAATGGATTTAGAAAAACGTGGACTTTTATTTTTAAAGTAGATTTTTTTAAATAAAAAAAATTGGAAAAGTGTGATTAACGCCGACATGTCTGTGGCTCTTTCCCGCGCTCATTCATTCACAAATACTGACATGTTCGGTATCCACGTGTAGCAGGAGCGGCTGTGATCCATATATGGTCATTTCCTGCCTGATTTATCGAGCTTTGAATTAAAAAGAAAAGGAGACATTTTCACTAATAACGAGTTTATTCAAAAACTAACCCAGATCCAAAATCCCTCTGTTACTAAAATGTCACAAAACAAAACGTTTGAAGAAGAAACATCAGCAGACGATTTCTTCTCGTTCCTCTCGACGCCGGTCCAGGCGTCTCAGGTTCGGAGTTCTCCCTGAATGTTCCACAGTGTGGCTTTAAATCATCACCGTAGTCATGTGACCCTTTCACTTTGCAGAACGTAGATTTAGTTTTAGCTCCGACTGACGATGGAAAAACAATGAATAAAAAAACAAATTAAAATATAAAATCTCGTTAAGAGAAAAGAGTTTGGGGGAATTTTCATCTCGTTTCCCGGGACAAGGTCGAGCGAGAGGAGATTACCCTCAAATATGACTTAGGGCGAGGTTCTAAACCAGCGGAGCGACGGGGGACTGACCGAGGAGGGGGGGGGGGGAAGAGTAGGAGGAGGGGGAGGGGGGGGGGGAGGGGGAGGAGCAGCAGCAGCAGATCTCTGGGGTATTCGGATGTTTCTGGATGTTTTCAGCTTCTCCGCGGCTCAGGAGGAGCCAGTGGTCTCCTCTCTCCTCTCTCCTCTCTCCTCTCTCCTCTGTTCACGTTCAGCTCCGTCAGACTAAAGCCTTCTCTCCCAGACTCCATTATCCTGGTGTTTCAGGGAGAACGTCCTCGGGCTTAGGAGGAGGAGCTAGTTTTGGCGTTTGTAGAGTCTGTGATCGGCCACATGTTCCACTCACAGCGAGACGTCTCCCTCTCCCCAGACACCTCCTCCTGCGTGTCCTGGGCCTCCTCCCTGGAACAGGAGCTCCTCAGTCTCTCCTCTAGAGTTGAAGGAGCAGCAACCCTACTCTGAGCTCATGACCAGACGTGATCGTCCTTCTTCACCACAACAGTCACTGCTGACGCCGCCCCGTCTGTCGATCTCACACTCCCTCCCTGAGAACACGACCCTGAGATGAACTCCTCCTCTGGAGTCTGGGAGGCACGACCCTGAGATGAACTCCTCCTCAGAGACTCCGAGTCTGGGAGGCACGACCCTGAGATGAACTCCTCCTCAGAGACTCCGAGTCTGGGAGGCACGACCCTGAGATGAACTCCTCCTCTGGAGTCTGGGAGGCACGACCCCGAGATGAACTCCTCCTCAGAGACTCCGAGTCTGGGAGGCACGACCCTGAGATGAACTCCTCCTCTGGAGTCTGGGAGGCACGACCCTGAGATGAACTCCTCCTCTGGAGTCTGGGAGGCACGACCCTGAGATGAACTCCTCCTCAGAGACTCCGAGTCTGGGAGGGTCTGTCCTGGAAACAGGTCCGAGCTGAAGGCTCAGACTGAGACTAAGGGCGGCTTCAGGGCTTGGTGCAGACAGGTCCAGCTGGAGCCTGGAGTAGAGTCGCTGCTCCTTCACGTCTACAGGAGAGACGGAGGAGCTCCTGGTCTCTCCCTAGGGAGGAGGCCCAGACCCAGAACATGCTGGAGGAGGTCAGCGTGGATCTTCTCTGGTCCTGGATAAACAGGAAGTTTTCGCTGTAGTTTGTTCAGGACCTCTGTCCTGTAGCGCCCCCTGCAGGAGCTTTTTATGATGAAGGAAACAGAGTACAGGCTTCAGACCGGACTGCTGTTCAGCCCCCTCTGTCTAAGCTCCTCCCTCTGTGTTTTCTCCTTCACCTTTGACCCCTAACAGCTGGATCTGACCCTCAGAGTCAGAGACGAACGAGAAACTACTTTAAATAATTTAAACCTCTGACGTTTCTCTGATTGGTCCCTGACTCTGCGCTGTGATTGGCTGTTCCCTCACTCTCTCTCTCGTCTCTGTCCAATCACAGCGCAGCAGCAGACGGCCCCGCCCACCCCCGTGCGGGCGCTGGAGGCAGCGCTGAACCGACAGCAGCGGTTCTTCAGGATCCCGTTCATCCGTCCCAGCGACCAGTTCAAGGAGCCGGCGCCAAAGAAGAAAGGCTGGTGGTACGCCCACTTCGACGGGCCCTGGGTCGCCCGGCAGATGGAGCTGCACCCCGAGAAGCAGCCCATCATCCTGGTGGCAGGTACGGAACATCTACCCATCATCCTGGTGGCAGGTACGGAACATCTACCCGTTATCCTGGTGGCAGGTATATACAGTGCCTTGCGAAAGTATTCGACCCGCTTGAACTTTGACCTTTTGCCACATTTCAGGCTTCAAACATAAAGATATAAAACTGTATTTTTTGTGAAGAACCAACAACAAGTGGGACACAATCATGAAGTGAAACGAAATTTATTGGATATTTCAGACATTTAAAAAAATTAAACTGAAAAATTGGATGTGCAAAATGATTCAGCCCCTTTACTTTCAGTGCAGCAAAGTCTCTCCAGAAGTTCAGTGAGGATCTCTGAATGATCCAATGTTGACCTAAATGACTAATGATGATAAATAGAATCCACCTGTGTGTGAACAAGTCTCCGTATAAATGCACCTGCTCTGTGATCGTCTCAGAGGTCAGTTTAAAGCGCAGAGAGCATCATGAAGAACAAGGAACACACCAGGCAGGTCCCAGATACTGTTGTGGAGAAGTTTAAAGCCGGATTTGGATACAAAAAGATTTCCCAAGCTTTAAACATCCCAAAGAGCACTGTGCAAACGATAATATTGAAATGGAAGGAGTATCAGACCACTGCAAATCTACAAAGACCCGGCCGTCCCTCTAAACTTTCAGCTCATACAAGGAGAAAACTGATCAGAGATGCTGCCAAGAGGCCCATGATCACTCTGGATGAACTGTAGACATGTACAGCTGAGGTGGAGACTCTGTCCATAGGACAACAATCAGTCGTATACTGCACAACTCTGGCCTTTATGGAAGAGTGGAAGAAGAAAGCCATTTCTTAAAGATATCCATAAAGAGTGTTGTTTAAAGTTTGCCACAAGCCACCTGGGAGACACACCAAACATGTGGAAGAAGGTGCTCTGGTCAGATGAAACCAAAAGCAACACAGCTCATCACCCTGAACACACCATCCCCACTGTCAAACATGGTGGTGCAGCATCATGGTTTGGGCTTTTCTTCAGCAGGGACAGGGAAGATGGTTCAAACTGATGGGAAGATGGATGGAGCCAAATACAGGACCATTCTGGAAGAAAACCTGATGGAGTCTGCAGAAGACCTGAGACTGGGACGGAGATTTGTCTTCCAACAAGACAATGATCCAAAACATAAAACATCTACAATAGAGTGGTTCACAAATAAACATCTCCAGGTGTTAGAACGGCCAAGTCAAAGTCCAGACCTGAATCCAATCGAGAATCTGTGGAAAGAACTGAAAACTGCTGTTCACAAACGCTGTCCATCCAACTTCACTGAGCTCCAGCTGTTTGGCAAATATTTCAGTCTCTCAATGTGAAAAACTGATAGAGACAAACCCCAAGGACTCACAGCAGTAATCCAGCACAAGGTGGCGCTACAGAGGATTCACTTAAGGGATGAATACTTTTGTTTATTTGTTAATGTTTGAAATATCCAATAAATGTCGTTTCACTTCATGATTGTCCCACTTGTTGTTGGTTCTTCACAAAAAATACAGTTTTAAATCTTTATGTTTGAGCCTGAAATGTGGCAAAAGGTCAAAGTTCAAGCACTTTCGCAAGGCCCTGTATCTGAACATCTAAGGAGAAGCAGCCCATTATCCTGGAGGCAGGTGACATTTCGTACCTTTTTTTTATTCCCAATTTTGCCACATTAAAAAATATATAATAATAATAATGAACCAAATTTTTCCCAATTTGTTTTTGGAATATCAAGTCATTCCTTTGTTTGATGGAACGTTTGCAAATCTTAAATGCAAAATGCACAGATTTTAGTTTGTGGCATTAGGAATATGGTATTTGGGCGTTAAAAAGGGATTTGTTCATCTAATGGTGACGCCTTGGACACATCTGTTATGTTTGTTATTGACTCCTCTGACGCCTAGGACACATCTGTTCTGTTTGTTCTTGACTCTTCTGACGCCTTGGACACATCTGTTATGTTTGTTATTGACTCCTCTGACGCCTAGGACACATCTGTTCTGTTTGTTATTGACTCCTCTGACGCCTAGGACACATCTGTTCTGTTTGTTCTTGACTCTTCTGACGCCTTGGACACATCTGTTATGTTTGTTATTGACTCCTCTGACGCCTTGGACACATCTGTTCTGTTTGTTCTTGACTCTTCTGACGCCTTGGACACATCTGTTATGTTTGTTATTGACTCCTCTGACGCCTAGGACACATCTGTTCTGTTTGTTCTTGACTCTTCTGACGCCTAGGACACATCTGTTATGTTTGTTCTTGACTCTTCTGACGCCTAGGACACATCTGTTATGTTTGTTATTGACTCCTCTGACGCCTTGGACACATCTGTTATGTTTGTTATTGACTCCTCTGACGCCTTGGACACATCTGTTATGTTTGTTATTGACTCCTCTGACGCCTTGGACACATCTGTTCTGTTTGTTCTTGACTCTTCTGACGCCTTGGACACATCTGTTCTTGACTCCTCTGACGCCTTGGACACATCTGTTATGTTTCTGTTATTGACTCTTCTGACGCCTTGGACACATCTGTTATGTTTGTTATTGACTCTTCTGACGCCTTGGACACATCTGTTATGTTTCTGTTATTGACTCTTCTGACGCCTTGGACACATCTGTAATGTTTGTTATTGACTCCTCTGACGCCTTGGACACATCTGTTATGTTTGTTATTGACTCCTCTGACGCCTTGGACACATCTGTTATGTTTGTTATTGACTCTTCTGACGCCTTGGACACATCTGTTATGTTTGTTATTGACTCTTCTGACGCCTAGGACACATCTGTAATGTTTGTTATTGACTCCTCTGACGCCTAGGACACATCTGTTATGTTTGTTATTGACTCCTCTGACGCCTTGGACACATCTGTTCTGTTTGTTCTTGACTCTTCTGACGCCTTGGACACATCTGTAATGTTTGTTCTTGACTCTTCTGACGCCTTGGACACATCTGTTATGTTTGTTATTGACTCCTCTGACGCCTAGGACACATCTGTTATGTTTGTTATTGACTCTTCTGACGCCTTGGACACATCTGTTATGTTTGTTATTGACTCCTCTGACGCCTAGGACACATCTGTTATGTTTGTTATTGACTCCTCTGACGCCTAGGACACATCTGTTATGTTTGTTATTGACTCCTCTGACGCCTAGGACACATCTGTTATGTTTGTTATTGACTCTTCTGACGCCTTGGACACATCTGTTATGTTTGTGATTGACTCCTCTGACGCCTTGGACACATCTGTTATGTTTGTTATTGACTCCTCTGACGCCTAGGACACATCTGTTATGTTTGTGATTGACTCCTCTGACGCCTTGGACACATCTGTTATGTTTGTTATTGACTCTTCTGACGCCTTGGACACATCTGTTATGTTTGTGATTGACTCCTCTGACGCCTTGGACACATCTGTTATGTTTGTTATTGACTCCTCTGACGCCTAGGACACATCTGTTATGTTTGTGATTGACTCCTCTGACGCCTTGGACACATCTGTTATGTTTGTTATTGACTCCTCTGACGCCTAGGACACATCTGTTATGTTTGTGATTGACTCCTCTGACGCCTTGGACACGTCTGTTATGTTTGTTCTTGACTCCTGTGACGTTGTTTCCAGGCAAAGACGACATGGAGATGTGCGAGCTGAGCCTGGAGGAGACGGGCCTGTCCCGGAAACGCGGCGCCGAGATCCTCCCGCGGCAGTTCGAGGAAATCTGGGAGCGCTGCGGCGGCAAAGAGTACCTCAGGACCGCCATCGAGACCCGCCAGGCCCGGCCCACCTACGCCACCGCCATGCTGCAGTCCGCCTTCAAATAGACCCCGCCCACCTACGCCACCGCCATGCTGCAGTCCGCCTTCAAATAGACCCCGCCCCCCGACGCCACCGCCATGCTGCAGTCCGCCTTCAAATAGACCCCGCCCCCCGACGCCACCGCCATGCTGCAGTCCGCCTTCAAATAGACCCCGCCCACCTACGCCACCGCCATGCTGCAGTCCGCCTTCAAATAGACCCCGCCCACCTACGCCACCGCCATGCTGCAGTCCGCCTTCAAATAGACCCCGCCCCCCGACGCCACCGCCATGCTGCAGTCCGCCTTCAAATAAACCCCGCCCCCCGACGCCACCGCCATGCTGCAGTCCGCCTTCAAATAGACACCGACGCCACAGCCATGCTGCAGTCCGCCTTCAAATAAACCCCGCCCACCGACGCCATGCCGGGCGATATCGATACAAATTAATATTATATTATATTTTCTCCATAACGACGATGAAGTGATATTTTTACAAACGACCTCGGTTTGTCGCTCAAAAAGAACCGCCCCAACAGGCTCCTCCCCCAAACCTTTATTTCCCAGTTTTCCCGCAGGTCTCGCCATCGTAAATGTGCAGATCTTCTTCTTGCAGACGATATGTCGCCCGGCTCTACTTCAGTGAGACCGATCGGTCTCACCTGCGCCATCGCCATGGCGACACTACGATCGGTCTCACCTGCGCCATCGCCATGGCGACACTACGATCGGTCTCACCTGCGCCATCGCCATGGCGACACTACGATCGGTCTCACCTGCGCCATCGCCATGGTGACACTACGATCGGTCTCACCTGCGCCATCGCCATGGCGACACTACGATCGGTCTCACCTGCGCCATCGCCATGGCGACACTACGATCGGTCTCACCTGCGCCATCGCCATGGCGACACTACGATCGGTCTCACCTGCGCCATCGCCATGGCGACACTACGATCGGTCTCACCTGCGCCATCGCCATGGTGACACTACGATCGGTCTCACCTGCGCCATCGCCATGGCGACACTACGATCGGTCTCACCTGCGCCATCGCCATGGCGACACTACGATCGGTCTCACCTGCGCCATCGCCATGGCGACACTACGATCGGTCTCACCTGCGCCATCGCCATGGTGACACTACAGATCATTCAAACTCTTTGATGGCGGCTGCACGATTCGGACCAAACACTAACTGTGTTTTTTCACAAAGTCAAAGCACACGTTTGAACCCGTCTCTGCCTTCGGACTCCGAGCGCCCCCTGGTGGCGACGTTTGAAAACACGGGCTGGACTTTCTAAGGTTTTGTACAAAAAAATTCTTTCTCCAAACAAAACTACAGTTTACGAGAACACTAAAGTACTACTACACTACTCCAAATACTCTAACACTACTTCACACGAGTACACTACAGCTCCCCACCGAATACTACGAGTTCCCGAATACTTTGAATACTACGACGAGTTCCCGAATACTTTGAATACTACCGAATACTACTACGAGTTCCCGAATACTTTGAATACTACCGAATACTATGACGAGTTCCCAAATACTTTGAATACTACCGAATACTACGACGAGTTCCCGAATTGTTTGTTCTCTGACGATGTCGCTCCAGGAAGTAACTCCAACATTTAGAAAAGTTTTGGAAAATTTTTGAAATTTATTTTAATTTTTCAAAATTATTTTTTTGGTAATTTTCAAAAACTGTTTGAAACTTGTTGGAGTTACTTTGTGGAACAGTTTGTGGCTCCCTGGTCTTTCCCGCGCTTATTCATTCACCAATACTGACATGTTTGGTATCTACGTGTAGCAGGAAAGGCTGTGACCGAGATGACGCTGTGATCCAAATATGGTCATTTCCTGAGCGGCTAATCCTTTTGTCACTAAAACGACGTTAGCTTTTATGCTAAAGCCGGCGCTAAACGCTGCCGTTCTGTCTCCTGTCGCTTTTGTCATTCACTAAAATAGTTTAGATTTTTTGTTGTTGTTGTGGCTAATGCTAACTAGCTAACCGGGCTAATGTTAGCTTTGTTAGCCTTGTACAACATTCCCCGGTCGGAGTTGAGATCATCCTAAACCTTTTCTGCAAACGTTGCCTTAACTTGAACAGGGTTCACTCGTGTAAACCTTTTTCTTTTGAGCACATTCCGAGCGTCGCGTTTACATGCATGAGTCCATTCCTCCGAGCGTCGCGTTTACATGCATGAGTCCGTACATTCCTCCGGCCCTGGACCTCCTCCTCTTCCTCCGTGATTGTTTCGGTGAATGATTCTGTGGATAATTATGCAAACGTCTGACGCCGCGGCGCCGTGTTTTTCTGGATGAAGTTCTTTTGTCGTGAGTGAAACAAAACTGGAACTTTCCTGAAAACGTGATTCTGAACGAATGAAGCAATAAATAAATCACTAAAACCAAACTGAGTTTCTGTCGTTTTGTTACGAGAGTCGTTTTAGATCGTCTGATTAGTTTCACTGTATCCTGTGCTTCATTAGGGGCATCCACCGACCTGCAGGGGGCGCCGCACCGACCTGCAGGGGGCATCCACCGACCTGCAGGGGGCGCCGCACCGACCTGCAGGGGGCGCCGCCATAACTCCAAAATTTTGAAAAGTCTGGGATTTATTTATTTATTTATAATCAACATTTATGAATTTTCCCAAAGTTTGAAAATTGTTGAAAACATTTGGAACAGTTTTGAAAATAATTTTTATCTTTTTTTTTCGTTTCGTATTTTAAAGGTTTTGAAAATGTAAAAAATAAAAACTAAATATCTTAAACTTTCCTAAATGTTGGAGTTACTTTTCGAAACCGTTTGTAAATTGTCCAACATGGCGGCGGCGCTGACCTCTGACCTCTGACCTGGTTTTTACGCGTTTTTACAAACCGATGTTTATTAGTCTGAGAACAATAAAAACTCCACTCAGCTGTTTTTAACGGTTTTATTTGAGCCCATTTTACAAAATCATCTGGTTATGTTTCACAACCACTTTTTATTCACGGCACAAAACGAAGCTCTCGAGAAACGGCTACAGGAACCCAAAGACCTGAAGGACCTACAGAAGATCTGAAGATCTCCACAAATGTTCAGGTGGTTCTCGTTCCTCTCGAGGTCACGGTTCTTTGATCCTCAGGGTCAGGCCTGGTCCGAGCGCTGGAGCTCTGGAGGACGAGGAACCGAGTTAAGGGCCTGCAGTCCAGCTCCAGGAGCACTAGCATTGTAGTAGCATTGTAGTAGTAGTAGCATTGTAGTAGCATTGTAGTAGTAGTAATAGTATTGTAGTAGTATTGTAGTAGTAGTAATAGCATTGTAGTAGCATTGTAGTAGTAGTAATAGTATTGTAGTAGTATTGTAGTAGCATTGTAGTAGTAGTAATAGTATTGTAGTAGTAGTAATAGTATTGTAGTAGTATTATAGTAGTAGTAATAGTATTGTAGTAGTATTATAGTAGTAGTAATAGTATTGTAGTAGCATTGTAGTAGTAGTAGCATTGTAGTAGCATTGTAGTAGTAGTAATAGTATTGTAGTAGTATTGTAGTAGTAGTAATAGCATTGTAGTAGCAGTAATAGTATTGTAGTAGTATTATAGTAGTAGTAATAGTATTGTAGTAGTATTATAGTAGTAGTAATAGTATTGTAGTAGTATTATAGTAGTAGTAATAGTATTGTAGTCGTATTATAGTAGTAGTAATAGTATTGTAGTCGTATTGTAGTAGTATTATAGTAGTAGTAATAGTATTGTAGTAGTATTATAGTAGTAGTAATAGTATTGTAGTAGTATTGTAGTAGTAGTAATAGTATTGTAGTAGTAGTAATAGTATTGTAGTAGTAGTAATAGTATTGTAGTAGTATTATAGTAGTAGTAATAGTATTGTAGTAGTATTATAGTAGTAGTAATAGTATTGTAGTCGTATTGTAGTAGTATTATAGTAGTAGTAATAGTATTGTAGTAGTATTATAGTAGTAGTAATAGTATTGTAGTAGTATTGTAGTAGTATTGTAGTAGTAGTAATAGTATTGTAGTAGCATTGTAGTAGTAGTAATAGTATTGTAGTAGTAGTAATAGTATTGTAGTAGTAGTAATAGTATTGTAGTAGTAGTAATAGTATTGTAGTAGTATTGTAGTAGTATTATAGTAGTAGTAATAGTATTGTAGTAGTATTATAGTAGTAGTAATAGTATTGTAGTAGTATTATAGTAGTAGTAATAGTATTGTAGTAGTATTGTAGTAGCATTGTAGTAGCATTGTAGTAGTAGTAATAGTATTGTAGTAGTAGTAATAGTATTGTAGTAGTATTGTAGTAGTATTATAGTAGTAGTAATAGTATTGTAGTAGTATTATAGTAGTAGTAATAGTATTGTAGTAGTATTATAGTAGTAGTAATAGTATTGTAGTAGTATTGTAGTAGCATTGTAGTAGCATTGTAGTAGTAGTAATAGTATTATAGTAGTAGTAATAGTATTGTAGTAGTATTATAGTAGTAGTAATAGTATTGTAGTAGTATTATAGTAGTAGTAATAGTATTGTAGTAGTATTATAGTAGTAGTAATAGTATTGTAGTAGTATTATAGTAGTAGTAATAGTATTGTAGTAGTATTGTAGTAGTAGTAATAGTATTGTAGTAGTATTGTAGTAGTATTATAGTAGTAGTAATAGTATTGTTGTAGCATTGTAGTAGTAGTAATAGCATTGTAGTAGTAGTAATAGTATTGTAGTAGTAGTAATAGTATTGTAGTAGTAGTAATAGTATTGTAGTAGTATTATAGTAGTAGTAATAGTATTGTAGTAGTATTATAGTAGTAGTAATAGTATTGTAGTAGTATTGTAGTAGTAGTAATAGTATTGTAGTAGTATTGTAGTAGTATTATAGTAGTAGTAATAGTATTGTAGTAGTATTATAGTAGTAGTAATAGTATTGTAGTAGTATTGTAGTAGTATTATAGTAGTAGTAATAGTATTGTAGTAGTATTATAGTAGTAGTAATAGTATTGTAGTAGTATTGTAGTAGTATTGTAGTAGTATTGTAGTAGTAGTAGTAATAGTATTAGTAGTAGTAGTAATAGTATTGTAGTAGTATTGTAATAGTATTGTAGTAGTATTGTAGTAGTATTGTAGTAGTATTATAGTAGTAGTAATAGTATTGTAGTAGTATTATAGTAGTAGTAATAGTATTGTAATAGTATTGTAGTAGTATTATAGTAGTAGTAATAGTATTGTAGTAGTATTGTAGTAGTATTATAGTAGTAGTAATAGTATTGTAGTAGCATTGTAGTAGTAGTAATAGTATTGTAGTAGCATTGTAGTAGTAGTAATAGTATTGTAGTAGTAGTAATAGTATTGTAGTAGTATTATAGTAGTAGTAATAGTATTGTAGTAGCATTGTAGTAGTATTATAGTAGTAGTAATAGTATTGTAGTAGTATTATAGTAGTAGTAATAGTATTGTAGTAGTATTATAGTAGTAGTAATAGTATTGTAGTAGTATTGTAGTAGTATTGTAGTAGTATTATAGTAGTAGTAATAGTATTGTAGTAGCATTGTAATAGTAGTAATAGTATTGTAGTAGTAGTAATAGTATTGTAGTAGCATTGTAGTAGTAGTAATAGTATTGTAGTAATAGTATTGTAGTAGTATTGTAGTAGTATTGTAGTAGCATTGTAGTAGTAGTAATAGTATTGTAGTAGTAGTAATAGTATTGTAGTAGTATTGTAGTAGTAGTAATAGTATTGTAGTAGTATTATAGTAGTAGTAATAGTATTGTAGTAGTATTATAGTAGTAGTAATAGTATTGTAGTAGTATTGTAGTAGTAGTAATAGTATTGTAGTAGTATTGTAGTAGTAGTAATAGTATTGTAGTAGTATTGTAGTAGTATTATAGTAGTAGTAATAGTATTGTAGTAGTATTATAGTAGTAGTAATAGTATTGTAGTAGTATTGTAGTAGTATTATAGTAGTAGTAATAGTATTGTAGTAGTATTGTAGTAGTAGTAATAGTATTGTAGTAGTATTATAGTAGTAGTAATAGTATTGTAGTAGTATTATAGTAGTAGTAATAGTATTGTAGTAGTATTGTTGTAGTAGTAATAGTATTGTAGTAGTATTGTAGTAGTATTATAGTAGTAGTAATAGTATTGTAGTAGCATTGTAGTAGTAGTAATAGCATTGTAGTAGTAGTAATAGTATTGTAGTAGTAGTAAGTAGTATTATAGTAGTAGTAATAGTATTGTAGTAGTATTGTAGTAGTGTTATAGTAGTAGTAATAGTATTGTAGTAGTATTATAGTAGTAGTAATAGTATTGTAGTAGTATTGTAGTAGTATTATAGTAGTAGTAATAGTATTGTAGTAGTATTGTAGTAGTATTATAGTAGTAGTAATAGTATTGTAGTAGTATTGTAGTAGTATTATAGTAGTAGTAATAGTATTGTAGTAGTATTGTAGTAGTAGTAATAGTATTGTAGTAGCATTGTAGTAGTAGTCATAGTATTGTAGTAGTAGTAATAGTATTGTAGTAGTATTATAGTAGTAGTAATAGTATTGTAGTAGTATTATAGTAGTAGTAATAGTATTGTAGTAGTATTGTAGTAGTATTATAGTAGTAGTAATAGTATTGTAGTAGTATTATAGTAGTAGTAATAGTATTGTAGTAGTATTGTAGTAGTATTATAGTAGTAGTAATAGTATTGTAGTAGTATTGTAGTAGTATTATAGTAGTAGTAATAGTATTGTAGTAGTATTGTAGTAGTATTATAGTAGTAGTAATAGTATTGTAGTAGTATTATAGTAGTAGTAATAGTATTGTAGTAGTATTATAGTAGTAGTAATAGTATTGTAGTAGTATTGTAGTAGTATTATAGTAGTAGTAATAGTATTGTAGTAGTATTGTAGTAGTATTATAGTAGTAGTAATAGTATTGTAGTAGTATTATAGTAGTAGTAATAGTATTGTAGTAGTATTGTAGTAGTATTATAGTAGTAGTAATAGTATTGTAGTAGTATTATAGTAGTAGTAATAGTATTGTAGTAGTATTGTAGTAGTATTATAGTAGTAGTAATAGTATTGTAGTAGTATTGTAGTTGTTGTATTGCAGTAGTATTGTAGAAGTAGTATTGTAGTAGTAGTAATAGTATTGTAGTAGTATTGTAGTAGTATTATAGTAGTAATAGTATTGTAGTAGTATTATAGTAGTAGTAATAGTATTGTAATAGTATTGTAGTAGTATTATAGTAGTAGTAATAGTATTGTAGTAGTATTGTAGTAGTATTATAGTAGTAGTAATAGTATTGTAGTAGCATTGTAGTAGTAGTAATAGTATTGTAGTAGCATTGTAGTAGTAGTAATAGTATTGTAGTAGTAGTAATAGTATTGTAGTAGTATTGTAGTAGTATTATAGTAGTAGTAATAGTATTGTAGTAGTATTATAGTAGTAGTAATAGTATTGTAGTAGTATTGTAGTAGTATTATAGTAGTAGTAATAGTATTGTAGTAGTATTGTAGTAGTATTATAGTAGTAGTAATAGTATTGTAGTAGTATTATAGTAGTAGTAATAGTATTGTAGTAGTATTGTAGTAGTATTATAGTAGTAGTAATAGTATTGTAGTAGTATTGTAGTAGTATTATAGTAGTAGTAATAGTATTGTAGTAGTATTGTAGTAGTATTATAGTAGTAGTAATAGTATTGTAGTAGTATTGTAGTTGTTGTATTGCAGTAGTATTGTAGAAGTAGTATTGTAGTAGTAGTAATAGTATTGTAGTAGTATTATAGTAGTATTATAGTAGTAGTAATAGTATTGTAGTAGTATTGTAGTAGTATTATAGTAGTAGTAATAGTATTGTAGTAGTATTATAGTAGTAGTAATAGTATTGTAGTAGTATTGTAGTAGTATTATAGTAGTAGTAATAGTATTGTAGTAGTATTATAGTAGTAGTAATAGTATTGTAGTAGTATTGTAGTAGTATTATAGTAGTAGTAATAGTATTGTAGTAGTATTGTAGTTGTTGTATTGCAGTAGTATTGTAGAAGTAGTATTGTAGTAGTAGTAATAGTATTGTAGTAGTAGTAATAGTATTGTAGTAGTATTGTAGTAGTATTGTAGTAGTAGTAATAGTATTGTAGTAGTATTATAGTAGTATTATAGTAGTAGTAATAGTATTGTAGTAGTATTGTAGTAGTATTATAGTAGTAGTAATAGTATTGTAGTAGTATTGTAGTTGTTGTATTGCAGTAGTATTGTAGAAGTAGTATTGTAGTAGTAGTAATAGTATTGTAGTAGTAGTAATAGTATTGTAGTAGTATTATAGTAGTAGTAATAGTATTGTAGTAGTATTATAGTAGTATTATAGTAGTAGTAATAGTATTGTAGTAGTATTGTAGTAGTAGTAATAGTATTGTAGTAGTATTGTAGTAGTATTATAGTAGTAGTAATAGTATTGTAGTAGTATTATAGTAGTAGTAATAGTATTGTAGCAGTATTGTAGTAGTATTATAGTAGTAGTAATTGTATTGTAGTAGTATTGTAGTAGTATTATAGTAGTAGTAATAGTATTGTAGTAGTATTGTAGTAGTATTATAGTAGTAGTAATAGTATTGTAGTAGTATTGTAGTTGTTGTATTGCAGTAGTATTGTAGAAGTAGTATTGTAGTAGTAGTAATAGTATTGTAGTAGTAGTAATAGTATTGTAGTAGTATTGTAGTAGTAGTAATAGTATTGTAGTAGTATTGTAGTAGTATTATAGTAGTAGTAATAGTATTGTAGTAGTATTGTAGTAGTATTATAGTAGTAGTAATAGTATTGTAGTAGTATTGTAGTTGTTGTATTGCAGTAGTATTGTAGAAGTAGTATTGTAGTAGTAGTAATAGTATTGTAGTAGTATTATAGTAGCAGTAATAGTATTGTAGTAGTATTATAGTAGTATTATAGTAGTAGTAATAGTATTGTAGTAGTATTGTAGTAGTATTATAGTAGTAGTAATAGTATTGTAGTAGTATTGTAGTAGTATTATAGTAGTAGTAATAGTATTGTAGTAGTATTGTAGTAGTATTATAGTAGTAGTAATAGTCTTGTAGTAGTATTATAGTAGTAGTAATAGTATTGTAGTAGTATTGTAGTAGTATTATAGTAGTAGTAATAGTATTGTAGTAGTATTGTAGTTGTTGTATTGCAGTAGTATTGTAGAAGTAGTATTGTAGTAGTAGTAATAGTATTGTAGTAGTATTGTAGTAGTATTGTAGTAGTAGTAATAGTATTGTAGTAGTATTATAGTAGTATTATAGTAGTAGTAATAGTATTGTAGTAGTATTGTAGTAGTATTATAGTAGTAGTAATAGTATTGTAGTAGTATTGTAGTTGTTGTATTGCAGTAGTATTGTAGAAGTAGTATTGTAGTAGTAGTAATAGTATTGTAGTAGTAGTAATAGTATTGTAGTAGTATTGTAGTAGTATTATAGTAGTAGTAATAGTATTGTAGTAGTATTGTAGTAGTAGTAATAGTATTGTAGTAGTATTATAGTAGTATTATAGTAGTAGTAATAGTATTGTAGTAGTATTGTAGTAGTATTATAGTAGTAGTAATAGTATTGTAGTAGTATTGTAGTAGTAGTAATAGTATTGTAGTAGTATTGTAGTAGTATTATAGTAGTAGTAATAGTATTGTAGTAGTATTATAGTAGTAGTAATAGTATTGTAGTAGTATTGTAGTAGTATTATAGTAGTAGTAATAGTATTGTAGTAGTATTGTAGTAGTATTATAGTAGTAGTAATAGTATTGTAGTAGTATTGTAGTTGTTGTATTGCAGTAGTATTGTAGAAGTAGTATTGTAGTAGTAGTAATAGTATTGTAGTAGTAGTAATAGTATTGTAGTAGTAGTAATAGTATTGTAGTAGTATTGTAGTAGTATTATAGTAGTAGTAATAGTATTGTAGTAGTATTATAGTAGTATTATAGTAGTAGTAATAGTATTGTAGTAGTATTGTAGTAGTATTATAGTAGTAGTAATAGTATTGTAGTAGTATTGTAGTAGTATTATAGTAGTAGTAGTAGTATTGTAGTAGTATTATAGTAGTAGTAATAGTATTGTAGTAGTATTATAGTAGTAGTAATAGTATTGTAGTAGTAGTATTGTAGTAGTAGTATTGTAGTTGTATTGTAGTAGTAGTATTGTAGTTGTTGTATTGTAGTAGTAGTAATAGTATTGTGGAAGTATTGTAGTAGTAGTAGTGTTGTATTGTAGTTGTATTGTAGTAGTAGTATTGTAGTAGTATTGTAGTTGTTGTATTGTAGTAGTACTATTGTAGTTGTTGTATTGTAGAAGTAGTATTGTAGTAGTTGTAGTATTGTAGAAGTAGTATTGTAGTAGTAGTATTGTAGTTGTTGTATTGTAGTAGTAGTATTGTAGTAGTAGTATTGTAGTAGTTGTAGTATTGTAGTAGTAGTATTGTAGTTGTTGTGTTGTAGAAGTAGTATTGTAGTAGTATTGCAGTAGTATTGTAGTAGTAGTAGTATTGTAGTAGTATTATTGTAGTTGTAATGTAGTAGTATTGTAGTTGTTGTATTGTAGTAGTAGTATTGTAGTTGTATTGTAGTTGTAGTTGTATTGTAGAAGTAGTATTGTAGTAGTATTGCAGTAGTATTGTAGTAGTAGTATTGTAGTTGTTGTATTGTAGTTGTTGTATTGTAGTAGTAGTATTGTAGTTGTTGTATTGTAGAAGTAGTATTGTAGTTGTTGTATTGTAGTAGTAGTATTGTAGAAGTAGTATTGTAGTTGTTGTATTGTAGTAGTAGTATTGTAGTAGTATTGTAGTAGTATTATAGTAGTAGTAATAGTATTGTAGTAGTATTATAGTAGTATTATAGTAGTAGTAATAGTATTGTAGTAGTATTGTAGTAGTATTATAGTAGTAGTAATAGTATTGTAGTAGTATTGTAGTAGTAGTATTGTAGTTGTTGTATTGTAGTAGTAGTAATAGTATTGTAGAAGTATTGTAGTTGTTGTATTGTATTGCAGTAGTATTGTAGAAGTATTGTAGTAGTAGTAGTGTTGTATTGTAGTCGTATTGTAGTAGTAGTATTGTAGTAGTATTGTAGTTGTTGTATTGTAGTAGTAGTATTGTAGTTGTTGTGTTGTAGAAGTAGTATTGTAGTAGTATTGCAGTAGTATTGTAGTAGTAGTAGTAGTATTGTAGTAGTATTATTGTAGTTGTAATGTAGTAGTATTGTAGTTGTTGTATTGTAGTAGTAGTATTGTAGTTGTATTGTAGTTGTAGTTGTATTGTAGAAGTAGTATTGTAGTAGTATTGCAGTAGTATTGTAGTAGTAGTATTGTAGTTGTTGTATTGTAGTTGTTGTATTGTAGTAGTAGTATTGTAGTAGTATTGCAGTAGTATTGTAGTTGTTGTATTGTAGTAGTAGTATTGTAGAAGTAGTATTGTAGTTGTTGTATTGTAGTAGTAGTATTGTAGAAGTAGTATTGTAGTTGTTGTATTGTAGTAGTAGTATTGTAGTAGTATTGTAGTAGTATTATAGTAGTAGTAATAGTATTGTAGTAGTATTATAGTAGTAGTAATAGTATTGTAGTAGTATTGTAGTAGTATTATAGTAGTAGTAATAGTATTGTAGTAGTATTATAGTAGTAGTAATAGTATTGTAGTAGTATTGTAGTAGTATTATAGTAGTAGTAATAGTATTGTAGTAGTATTGTAGTAGTATTATAGTAGTAGTAATAGTATTGTAGTAGTATTATAGTAGTAGTAATAGTATTGTAGTAGTATTGTAGTAGTATTATAGTAGTAGTAATAGTATTGTAGTAGTATTGTAGTTGTTGTATTGCAGTAGTATTGTAGAAGTAGTATTGTAGTAGTAGTAATAGTATTGTAGTAGTAGTAATAGTATTGTAGAAGTAGTATTGTAGTAGTAGTAATAGTATTGTAGTAGTAGTAATAGTATTGTAGTAGTATTGTAGTAGTATTGTAGTAGTAGTAATAGTATTGTAGTAGTATTATAGTAGTATTATAGTAGTAGTAATAGTATTGTAGTAGTATTGTAGTAGTATTATAGTAGTAGTAATAGTATTGTAGTAGTATTGTAGTTGTTGTATTGCAGTAGTATTGTAGAAGTAGTATTGTAGTAGTAGTAATAGTATTGTAGTAGTAGTAATAGTATTGTAGTAGTATTGTAGTAGTATTATAGTAGTAGTAATAGTATTGTAGTAGTATTATAGTAGTATTATAGTAGTAGTAATAGTATTGTAGTAGTATTGTAGTAGTAGTAATAGTATTGTAGTAGTATTGTAGTAGTATTATAGTAGTAGTAATAGTATTGTAGTAGTATTGTAGTAGTATTATAGTAGTAGTAATAGTATTGTAGTAGTATTGTAGTAGTATTATAGTAGTAGTAATAGTATTGTAGTAGTATTGTAGTTGTTGTATTGCAGTAGTATTGTAGAAGTAGTATTGTAGTAGTAGTAATAGTATTGTAGTAGTAGTAATAGTATTGTAGTAGTATTGTAGTAGTAGTAATAGTATTGTAGTAGTATTATAGTAGTATTATAGTAGTAGTAATAGTATTGTAGTAGTATTGTAGTAGTATTATAGTAGTAGTAATAGTATTGTAGTAGTATTGTAGTAGTATTATAGTAGAAGTAGTAGTATTGTAGTAGTATTATAGTAGTAGTAATAGTATTGTAGTAGTATTGTAGTAGTATTGTAGTAGTAGTAATAGTATTGTAGTAGTAGTAATAGTATTGTAGTAGTATTGTAGTAGTAGTAATAGTATTGTAGTAGTATTATAGTAGTAGTAATAGTATTGTAGTAGTATTGTAGTAGTAGTAATAGTATTGTAGTAGTATTATAGTAGTAGTAATAGTATTGTAGTAGTATTATAGTAGTAGTAATAGTATTGTAGTAGTATTGTAGTAGTAGTAATAGTATTGTAGTAGTATTATAGTAGTAGTAATAGTATTGTAGTAGTATTGTAGTAGTAGTAATAGTATTGTAGTAGTATTATAGTAGTATTGTAGTAGTAGTAATAGTATTGTAGTAGTAGTAATAGTATTGTAGTAGTATTGTAGTAGTAGTAATAGTATTGTAGTAGTATTATAGTAGTAGTAATAGTATTGTAGTAGTATTGTAGTAGTAGTAATAGTATTGTAGTAGTATTATAGTAGTAGTAATAGTATTGTAGTAGTATTATAGTAGTAGTAATAGTATTGTAGTAGTATTGTAGTAGTAGTAATAGTATTGTAGTAGTATTATAGTAGTAGTAATAGTATTGTAGTAGTATTGTAGTAGTATTATAGTAGTAGTAATAGTATTGTAGTAGTATTATAGTAGTAGTAATAGTATTGTAGTAGTATTGTAGTAGTATTATAGTAGTAGTAATAGTATTGTAGTAGTATTATAGTAGTAGTAATAGTATTGTAGTAGTATTGTAGTAGTATTGTAGTAGTATTATAGTAGTAGTAATAGTATTGTAGTAGCATTGTAGTAGTAGTAATAGTATTGTAGTAGTAGTAATAGTATTGTAGTAGCATTGTAGTAGTAGTAATAGTATTGTAGTAGTAGTAATAGTATTGTAGTAGTATTGTAGTAGTATTATAGTAGTAGTAATAGTATTGTAGTAGTATTATAGTAGTAGTAATAGTATTGTAGTAGTATTGTAGTAGTATTATAGTAGTAGTAATAGTATTGTAGTAGTATTATAGTAGTAGTAATAGTATTGTAGTAGTATTGTAGTAGTATTGTAGTAGTATTATAGTAGTAGTAATAGTATTGTAGTAGCATTGTAGTAGTAGTAATAGTATTGTAGTAGTAGTAATAGTATTGTAGTAGCATTGTAGTAGTAGTAATAGTATTGTAGTAGTAGTAATAGTATTGTAGTAGTAGTAATAGGGGACCGATTTCAGGGACGGACAAAGCTAGACCAACGCGGAAAAAAAAAAGTTTTCAAGAACATCAAAATATTCGTTAAGAAAATTCAGGCCTGCTGAGAGGGAGCAAAATGCCTAAACCGCCGAAAATAGAGGCGAAGCAACAGGCAGATTCGGCGGTGGAAGAGGAATACGTAAGCCTCAGTCGAGTCACGGAGCTCATGGAGCAGCAGAGGGTCATGTTCAGAGAATTAATTCAACAACAGCAGGAAAACTTCAAAGGATTTATAAAACTCATAATGGAATCAACAAACACCCGCATGGATTTACAGACTAAGGACATTCAAGAACTAAAAACAAGCCTGCAGTTCACGCAAGGTGAGGTGGACACTTTAAAAGAACATAATCTGAAACTCACGGAGCGCACAAACACTTTACAAACGGACTTTTACAAAGTATGTGACAATTTACACATCATCACGGACAAACTGGAGTATCTGGAGGGACAGAGCCGCAGAAACAACCTGGTATTTGAGGGAGTGTTGGAGTCGCCTGGGGAGACCTGGGCCGACGCCGAGGTAAAAGTTAAGGAGATACTGAAGGAGAAGCTACAGCTAAATCACGCGGTGGAGGTGGAGAGGGCTCACCGCGTAGGGAAACCCGGCGGAGGGAGAGACTGGCCGAGACCCATCATCGCCAGACTACTGAGGTGGAAGGACCGTGAGGAAATCTTGCAGCGCGCCAAACGACTCAAAGGAACAAAAATCTTAATTAACGAGGACTACACCGAATCAATAAAAAGAAAACGCAAAGAACTGATGCCGGAGCTGAGAGCTGCACGAGAAAGGGGGGAGATCGCCTTCTTGAGATATGACAAACTCATTATACGTCCACGCAGCAGTACACCACATCCAGTATAAACACCGAGAAAACGTATGGATTTTGGTATGTAAAAGCACATAATCTCACATGTCTAGTAATACATACAGTTCTATAGGAAGCACCGACTTGGATTTTTCAATAAGGAGAATTGCTGAAGCAAACTCCCAGGATTTTACATTCTCTCAATACGACCTACAGAACACTGAGATCGACATCGACCCGGAAAATAACTTTTTTACTAGAGCTACCAATGACTGTCAATACTACACAGAGGATCTGTACAATAGTAAACTTAAGAACATTAAGGCATTCACTGTAATCCACTTCAATAGTCGAAGCCTCTATGCAAACTTTGACCACATCAAAACCTTCTTAAAACAGTTTTCCACACCATTCAGTGTCATTCTAATCACAGAAACATGGATCAATAATGACAGAGAATTTGAGTTTTCTATTGATGGTTATGAATTTATAAGTATGAACAGAAAGAACAAGCATGGAGGGGGCGTAGCTATGTTTATAGACTCCAACTATAGTTACAAAGTAATGGAAAATAAGACAATGGTGGTGGATGATACACTTGAATGCCTTACTGTAGAGATTACAAGACAAAAAAAGAAAAATATTATTGTGAGTTCTATCTATAGAACACCTGGCTCGGATGTAGATGTTTTTTCTAACTGGATGGAGGAGCACTTTTCAGGATTAAATCATAAAGTCATGTTTGTGGGGGGAGACCTCAACATCGATCTGTTAAACCCATATAAACATAAAAAGACGGACGAATTTATAAATACTTTATTCAGTATAGGTCTGTTTCCTCTAATAACCAAACCTAGTAGAATTACAACCCATAGTGCCACCTTGATTGATAACATTTTCTCAAATGAAATTGAAAGTGATACAGTCAGCGGGTTAATGATAAATGATATTAGTGATCACCTTCCAGTTTTCGTTATGTATAAAAATGGATATGTAAAAGATGAAGAGGAAAACAAGTATTGGTTTATAAGGGTAAAAACAGAGAAAACTATTGATGCATTTAAAAAGGAGCTTTTAGCTCAAGACTGGAGTATTGTGTACAGAGAGAATGACACGAATATGGCTTATGATGAGTTTACGCGAGTATTTCAAAAGGTATACGACAAAAACTGCCCAATGAAGAAATACAGTAAAAACAGAAAGTGTAAAGAAACACCATGGATGTCTAAGGGTTTACTAAATGCTTGCAAGAAAAAAAAATTTTTTACAAAAACTTTATAAGTAACCGAACAAAAGAAGCTGACGATAAATATAAGAAATATAAAAATAAACTGACAGGTATCATTAGAAAATGTAAACAGGATTATTATAATAAGTTGTTGGATACTAATAAGAATAATATTAAAGGTTTATGGAACATCTTAAATAGTATAATTAGAAATAAACCAAGAACGATTAATTATCCAAAAGATTTCAAAGAAGAGGATAACACGTTAAAAAATATGAATGAAGTCGTCGAAACATTTAATAAATTCTTTGTAGATGTTGGACCGAACCTTGCTGCAAAAATTGTAAACGTTGAGAATTATAATTGTGATCTGATAGAAGCAAATCCTATGTCCCTGTTCCTCAAACCTGTGGAGGAGAAGGAGATACTGGACATTGTTAAAGGGTGTAAAAATAAAACTTCGACCGATTACCATGACATGGACATGAAAACTTTAAAAACTGTTATTGAAAGTGTCTCTAAGCCGTTAACTTACATCTGTAACTTATCGTTGCAAACTGGAACATTTCCTGATGGTATGAAAGTAGCAAAAGTGATTCCTCTGTTCAAAGCAGGAGATAAACATCTCTTTACAAACTACAGGCCTGTTTCCCTTTTACCGCAATTCTCTAAAATCTTAGAAAAGGTTTTTAACTCTAGACTTGACAGCTTTATCGAAAAGTGTAATTTACTCTCGGACAATCAGTTTGGTTTTAGGAACAATCACTCAACCTCACACGCGCTCTTCGATATAACTGAAGAAATAACTAATGCTGTAGATGACAAGAAATATGCAATCGGATTATTTATGGACCTGAGTAAAGCGTTTGATACAATAAACTATGATATATTAATTAATAAACTAGAACATTATGGAATTAGGGGGGTAGCTCTACAGTGGGTTACCAGTTACTTAAAAAATAGAAAACAATGTGTGAAAATCGGTGATTATCAGTCGAGTTGTCGACAAATTGTGTGTGGTTTACCTCAAGGTTCTATTCTGGGCCCAAAATTGTTTAATATGTATATTAACGACATTTGTAAAACGTCTGAAATACTTAAATTTATCTTGTTTGCTGACGATACAAATATTTTTGCATCAGGAGACGACTTGCAACAGCTGTGTCGGATTGTTAACTTGGAACTCAAAAGTGTCAACAAGTGGTTCAAACAAAATAAATTATCTTTAAATCTGAGTAAAAGCAAAATGATGATATTTGGCAACTGTAACTCCAATGCTCAGGAAGCAATTCAGATAGAGGGTGTTGTTATCGAGCGAGTGCATGAAATCAAATTCCTTGGTGTGATTATTGATGACAGAATTACTTGGAAATCTCACATTAAATATATATCTACGAAAATTTCTAGAAGCATTTCAGTAATTGCAAAAGCAAAGCACATTTTAAACATCAAAGCTCTACATACCTTATACTGTTCTCTGATTTTGCCCTACTTATATTATTGTACTGTGGTTTGGGGTAGTACTTACAAAAACACAGTTAAACCAATAATATTGTTGCAAAAAAGAGCTCTCCGAGTAATTCATAAAGTTGGGTTTTTGGACCACACAAACTCATTATTTTTAAAATCAAAGATCATGAAGTTTTGTGACATTGTTGAGTTCCAAACTGTTCAAATGTTATTCAAAGCAAGGTATAAATTGTTACCAAACCAAATACAAAGAAGGTTCCAAGAACGTACTGGTCGTTATGAATTACGTGATGAATTAAACTTTAGGATTCAGAAACATAGCACAACTTTGAAAAGTTTTAGTCCAACAGTTAATGGTGTTCATTTGTGGAATAAACTGGAGATGGATTTGAAACGATGTCCAAACATCAACCTGTTCAAATTTAAATACAAACAAAAGACTCTTGAAATATACAGACAAGAAGAAATGTGTTGCCACTAGGGGGAGCAGTAGGATGGATTATGTGTATTGTTCCTCTATAATCTGGAAGAGTGTTGCTGCTTGGAACGGTTGTCATTCTGTTGCTCGGATTCACGGATGGAGAATTGGGGTTGGCAGGTTATGGATCTGTTGAGAGGAATCCTCCCAACGGGCTCTAAACCTTGTCTTTTAATGCACCACTCAGCATAGGAACATATTCTACAAAATCAGCTGTTAGGGCAGCTGTGTGGGGGTTTGTTGATTGGGAGTTACTGCCCTCTTCATCTGGCCCGCTCTACACTCTGGCTTTTAATGCACCGCACTATGCAGGGCTACAGCATACTTCACATATAACTCAATTAAATAAATATATAATAATAATGATTATGGAAATTACACCCAAATTAAAATTATACTGAGAATGGTAATGACAACTGGAAAGTATCAAGATCTCAGATTATAATATCTATTAATGTACCTTCATAACATAAAAGTAACTCTCGGTTATCAAGGGTAAAAATCTGGAAGAAATATATTAAGGATCACATTTTTTTTTTTTTTTGACTGCTTTGTTCTAGACATCGTACATGAAACGGGATTGTTGTTGTAGCTGTGCGTTGTTTCAATTAATTGTATAAACAGTTCATATATTAATTTTTTTTTTGTACGTTTGTAAGTTGGTCTGTATGAATGTAGCTGCTTGAAATGTTCTTTTTTTATTTATTTTATTGCACTCGGGGGTGGGCACTCATAAGCTTTTGCTTCAGCCCACTCCTTTTGAGCACTATGTGTACTGCTCAAATAAACAAATAAAAAAATAAACAAATAAAAAAAAAGTATTGTAGTAGTATTATAGTAGTATTATAGTAGTAGTAATAGTATTGTAGTAGTATTATAGTAGTAGTAATAGTATTGTAGTAGTATTGTAGTAGTATTATAGTAGTAGTAATAGTATTGTAGTAGTATTGTAGTAGTATTATAGTAGTAGTAATAGTATTGTAGTAGTATTATAGTAGTAGTAATAGTATTGTAGTAGTATTGTAGTAGTATTATAGTAGTAGTAATAGTATTGTAGTAGTATTGTAGTAGTATTATAGTAGTATTGTAGTAGTAGTAATAGTATTGTAGTAGTATTATAGTAGTATTATAGTAGTAGTAATAGTATTGTAGTAGTATTGTAGTAGTATTATAGTAGTAGTAATAGTATTGTAGTAGTATTGTAGTAGTAGTAATAGTATTGTAGTAGTATTATAGTAGTAGTAATAGTATTGTAGTAGTATTGTAGTAGTATTATAGTAGTAGTAATAGTATTGTTGTAGTATTGTAGTTGTTGTATTGCAGTAGTATTGTAGAAGTAGTATTGTAGTAGTATTGTAGTAGTATTATAGTAGTAGTAATAGTATTGTAGTAGTATTATAGTAGTAGTAATAGTATTGTAGTAGTATTGTAGTAGTATTATAGTAGTAGTAATAGTATTGTAGTAGTATTGTAGTAGTATTATAGTAGTAGTAATAGTATTGTAGTAGTAGTAATAGTATTGTAGTAGTATTGTAGTAGTATTATAGTAGTAGTAATAGTATTGTAGTAGTAGTAATAGTATTGTAGTAGTATTGTAGTAGTATTATAGTAGTAGTAATAGTATTGTAGTAGTATTATAGTAGTAGTAATAGTATTGTAGTAGTATTGTAGTAGTATTATAGTAGTAGTAATAGTATTGTAGTAGTATTGTAGTAGTATTATAGTAGTAGTAATAGTATTGTAGTAGTATTATAGTAGTAGTAATAGTATTGTAGTAGTATTGTAGTAGTATTATAGTAGTAGTAATAGTATTGTAGTAGTATTGTAGTAGTATTATAGTAGTATTGTAGTAGTAGTAATAGTATTGTAGTAGTATTATAGTAGTATTATAGTAGTAGTAATAGTATTGTAGTAGTATTGTAGTAGTATTATAGTAGTAGTAATAGTATTGTAGTAGTATTGTAGTAGTAGTAATAGTATTGTAGTAGTATTATAGTAGTAGTAATAGTATTGTAGTAGTATTGTAGTAGTATTATAGTAGTAGTAATAGTATTGTTGTAGTATTGTAGTTGTTGTATTGCAGTAGTATTGTAGAAGTAGTATTGTAGTAGTATTGTAGTAGTATTATAGTAGTAGTAATAGTATTGTAGTAGTATTATAGTAGTAGTAATAGTATTGTAGTAGTATTGTAGTAGTATTATAGTAGTAGTAATAGTATTGTAGTAGTATTGTAGTAGTATTATAGTAGTAGTAATAGTATTGTAGTAGTAGTAATAGTATTGTAGTAGTATTGTAGTAGTATTATAGTAGTAGTAATAGTATTGTAGTAGTAGTAATAGTATTGTAGTAGTATTGTAGTAGTATTATAGTAGTAGTAATAGTATTGTAGTAGTATTATAGTAGTAGTAATAGTATTGTAGTAGTATTGTAGTAGTATTATAGTAGTAGTAATAGTATTGTAGTAGTATTGTAGTAGTATTATAGTAGTAGTAATAGTATTGTAGTAGTATTATAGTAGTAGTAATAGTATTGTAGTAGTATTGTAGTAGTATTATAGTAGTAGTAATAGTATTGTAGTAGTATTGTAGTAGTATTATAGTAGTATTGTAGTAGTAGTAATAGTATTGTAGTAGTATTATAGTAGTATTATAGTAGTAGTAATAGTATTGTAGTAGTATTGTAGTAGTATTATAGTAGTAGTAATAGTATTGTAGTAGTATTGTAGTAGTAGTAATAGTATTGTAGTAGTATTATAGTAGTAGTAATAGTATTGTAGTAGTATTGTAGTAGTATTATAGTAGTAGTAATAGTATTGTAGTAGTATTGTAGTTGTTGTATTGCAGTAGTATTGTAGAAGTAGTATTGTAGTAGTATTGTAGTAGTATTATAGTAGTAGTAATAGTATTGTAGTAGTATTATAGTAGTAGTAATAGTATTGTAGTAGTATTGTAGTAGTATTATAGTAGTAGTAATAGTATTGTAGTAGTATTGTAGTAGTATTATAGTAGTAGTAATAGTATTGTAGTAGTATTGTAGTTGTTGTATTGCAGTAGTATTGTAGAAGTAGTATTGTAGTAGTAGTAATAGTATTGTAGTAGTAGTAATAGTATTGTAGTAGTATTGTAGTAGTATTATAGTAGTAGTAATAGTATTGTAGTAGTATTGTAGTAGTATTATAGTAGTAGTAGTAGTATTGTAGTAGTATTATAGTAGTAGTAATAGTATTGTAGTAGTATTATAGTAGTAGTAATAGTATTGTAGTAGTATTGTAGTAGTATTATAGTAGTAGTAGTAGTATTGTAGTAGTATTATAGTAGTAGTAATAGTATTGTAGTAGTATTATTGTAGTTGTATTGTAGTAGTAGTATTGTAGTTGTTGTATTGTAGTAGTAGTAATAGTATTGTAGAAGTATTGTAGTAGTAGTAGTGTTGTATTGTAGTTGTATTGTAGTAGTAGTATTGTAGTAGTATTGTAGTTGTTGTATTGTAGTAGTAGTATTGTAGTAGTAGTATTGTAGTAGTTGTAGTATTGTAGTAGTAGTATTGTAGTTGTAATGTAGTAGTATTGTAGTTGTATTGTAGTTGTAGTTGTATTGTAGAAGTAGTATTGTAGTAGTATTGCAGTAGTATTGTAGTAGTAGTATTGTAGTTGTTGTATTGTAGTTGTTGTATTGTAGTAGTAGTATTGTAGTAGTATTGTAGTAGTATTATAGTAGTAGTAATAGTATTGTAGTAGTATTATAGTAGTATTATAGTAGTAGTAATAGTATTGTAGTAGTATTGTAGTAGTATTATAGTAGTAGTAATAGTATTGTAGTAGTATTGTAGTAGTATTATAGTAGTAGTAGTAGTAGTATTGTAGTAGTATTATAGTAGTAGTAATAGTATTGTAGTAGTATTATAGTAGTAGTAATAGTATTGTAGTTGTTGTATTGTAGTTGTTGTATTGTAGTAGTAGTATTGTAGTAGTATTGTAGTAGTATTATAGTAGTAGTAATAGTATTGTAGTAGTATTGTAGTAGTATTATAGTAGTAGTAATAGTATTGTAGTAGTATTGTAGTAGTATTATAGTAGTAGTAGTAGTAGTATTGTAGTAGTATTATAGTAGTAGTAATAGTATTGTAGTAGTATTATAGTAGTAGTAATAGTATTGTAGTAGTAGTATTGTAGTAGTAGTATTGTAGTTGTATTGTAGTAGTAGTATTGTAGTTGTTGTATTGTAGTAGTAGTAATAGTATTGTAGAAGTATTGTAGTTGTTGTATTGTAGTAGTATTGTAGTTGTTGTATTGTAGTAGTACTATTGTAGTTGTTGTATTGTAGTAGTAGTATTGTAGTAGTATTATTGTAGTAGTTGTAGTATTGTAGTAGTAGTATTGTAGTTGTTGTGTTGTAGAAGTAGTATTGTAGTAGTATTGCAGTAGTATTGTAGTAGTAGTAGTAGTATTGTAGTAGTATTATTGTAGTTGTAATGTAGTAGTATTGTAGTTGTTGTATTGTAGTAGTAGTATTGTAGTTGTATTGTAGAAGTAGTATTGTAGTAGTATTGCAGTTGTATTGTAGTAGTAGTATTGTAGTTGTTGTATTGTAGTTGTTGTATTGTAGTAGTAGTATTGTAGTTGTTGTATTGTAGTAGTAGTATTGTAGTAGTAGTATTGTAGTAGTATTGTAGTAGTATTGTAGTAGTATTGTAGTAGTATTGTAGTAGATCAGTACCTGCAGTGCGGCTCTTTGGTCCTGGAGTCGACTTCACAGACGGTCGACTGGGGACAAGCCAAGAACTTACAGGGATCGGCTCGATCAGCTGAGAGAGAGAGGGGGGGGGAGAGAGGGAAGAGAGAGGGGAGGGAGAGAGGGCGGGGGGGGGGAGAGAGGAAAGAGAGAGGGGGGGAGAGAGGGAAGAGAGAGGGGAGGGAGAGAGGGCGGGGGGGGGGAGAGAGGAAAGAGAGAGGGAAGAGAGAGGGGGGGGGAGTATTATTGGATCCCCTTTAGGCTCATGAAGTCCACGCAAGTCCAATATTAGAAACTGCATTATTATTATAAATGATCAAACCTGTTATACATGTTTTAACATTTCAGGACGATCTTTTTAAATGCTCTGTTTTGGATTCATTGTAATTTCCTCTGATTATCATGAGACAAACTGGACACAGCGCCCCCTAGCGACCAGGAGGTCCACATGTGTTTAGTCTTGTCTTCACTCATTATGCAGCAGCTCATTAATGTATATTATATATGTTTTATATTAATATGTGAATTTAAATGTTACTTTAAATCAGGTCAGAGTCGATCTGAAAAAACAAGTATCGTTAAAGAACCTCAAAAACATCAGTTAAAGTCTGACCAATCAGAGCCCTCGCTCAGCCCTCGCTCCTGTCAATGCAATTACCTCCTCCCCTCCCCCACCTCCCTCCCCCTCCTCCTCCACCTCCCCTCCCCCACCTCCCTCCCCCTCCTCCTCCACCTCCTCCCTCCCCCTCCTCCTCCACCTCCCCCCTTCCTCCCTCCCTCCCTCCTCCCCCACCTCCCTCCCTCCCCCTCCTCCTCCACCTCCCCCACCCTCTCAGCCCGTCCCCCAGGGGGCGCTCTCGCCGTCTGGGCAGCGGTGCGGCGTGAATACAGATCAGAGCAGGGGATTGTGGGGGATCTCGTAATGACTCCAGGAAACAGAACAATCATGTGGAAGCTCATATTGACCCCAGTGACCTCTGACCCCTGTGACCTCACCTGCCTCCACGTCCAGCGAGCGTTGGTCGATGTGGATGTGGCGCCCCCTGGCGGCTCCGGAGCAGAAGTTCTCCAGGACGCGCTGCACGGCGGCCGTCACGTTATACGGGACGGAGCGCGTGAAGCGCATCTTCGAGCTCACCACGACCGAGCCGCGGCGAAACGAGAGGACCTCGAGAGCACGGAAACCGGTGAGGTTCCTCTGGAGGTACGGGAGGAGCTGAGGACAAAACACCAAACACACGTGTGAGGAACGAGAAGAACGTGAGGAACGAGAAGAACGAGAGGACCTCGAGAGGAACGAGAGGACCTCGAGAGCACGGAAACCGGTGAGGTTCCTCTGGAGGTACGGGAGGAGCTAAGTACAAAACACAAGACACAAGTGAGAGGAACGAGAGGAACGAGAGAACGAGAGGACCTCGAGAGGAACGAGAGGACCTCGAGAGGAACGAGAGGACCTCGAGAGCGTACGGGAGGAGCTGAGGACAAAACACAAGACACATGTGAGAGGAACGAGAAGAACGGGAGGACCTCGAGCCTCTAGCCTTTCGCTCTGAGACAAAGCTCCACCGGGGGCAGGTACCGATATCTGAACGATTACGATACCAGAGCGATACCGATATCTGAACGATTACGATACCAGAGCGATACCGATATCTGAACGATACCGATATCTGAACGATTACGATACCTGAGCGATACCGATATCTGAACGATACCGATATCTGAACGATTACGATACCAGAGCGATACCGATATCTGAACGATTACGATACCTGAGCGATACCGATATCTGAACGATTACGATACCTGAGCGATACCGATATCTGAACGATTACGATACCAGAGGGATACCGATATCTGAACGATTACGATACCAGAGCGATACCGATATCTGAACGATACCGATATCTGAACGATTACGATACCTGAGCGATACCGATATCTGAACGATACCGATATCTGAACGATTACGATACCAGAGCGATACCGATATCTGAACGATTACGATACCTGAGCGATACCGATATCTGAACGATTACGATACCAGAGCGATACCGATATCTGAACGATTACGATACCAGAGCGATACCGATATCTGAACGATACCGATATCTGAACGATTACGATACCTGAGCGATACCGATATCTGAACGATACCGATATCTGAACGATTACGATACCTGAGCGATACCGACATCTGAACGATACCGATATCTGAACGATTACGATACCAGAGCGATACCGATATCTGAACGATTACGATACCTGAGCGATACCGATATCTGAACGATTACGATACCAGAGCGATACCGATATCTGAACGATTACGATACCTGAGCGATACCGATATCTGAACGATTACGATACCAGAGCGATACCGATATCTGAACGATTACGATACCAGAGCGATACCGATATCTGAACGATACCGATATCTGAACGATTACGATACCTGAGCGATACCGATATCTGAACGATTACGATACCTGAGCGATACCGATATCTGAACGATTACGATACCAGAGCGATACCGATATCTGAACGATTACGATACCAGAGCGATACCGATATCTGAACGATACCGATATCTGAACGATTACGATACCTGAGCGATACCGATATCTGAACGATACCGATATCTGAACGATTACGATACCTGAGCGATACCGACATCTGAACGATACCGATATCTGAACGATTACGATACCAGAGCGATACCGATATCTGAACGATTACGATACCTGAGCGATACCGATATCTGAACGATTACGATACCAGAGCGATACCGATATCTGAACGATTACGATACCAGAGCGATACCGATATCTGAACGATACCGATATCTGAACGATTACGATACCAGAGCGATACCGATATCTGAACGATACCGATATCTGAACGATTACGATACCAGAGCGATACCGATATCTGAACGATACCGATATCTGAACGATTACGATACCTGAGCGATACCGATATCTGAACGATTACGATACCAGAGCGATACCGATATCTGAACGATTACGATACCAGAGCGATACCGATACCAGAGCGATACCGATACTAAATGATGAGTGGAACATTGGGTTCGTCTCCAATGTTAAGAAATCTGTGAAAAATGGGCAAAAATGAGAAATATCAAAAATAAGAAAAAATTGGGGCAAAAATAAGAAATATTTCGGGGCAACAGGGGCAGAAATTGAGAATAACTGGAACAGATTTGGGGAAAATATTAATGATGAAAAATGAAGGGGCAAAAAAATTAAACATTTTGAAAATGTGGAAACAATAATTTATTTGACCTGAAACAAAAGTCACTTTAACCCTGTGCTCGGATCAACAGCATTAAAACTGCTACAACTGTAAAGTTACATCCAGATGTTTTGAGGTTTTCACAGATGTTCTGACTTCATAGGACATTGAAGTTCAGGAGTTTGGACGAGACGATGGAGACTTTAGTGCGTTCAATGAAACCTTGGCTCCTCGCCTCAGACTCACCAGTTCCCCTCGCCTCAGACTCACCAGTTCCTTCTCTCCTCGCCTCAGACTCACCAGTTCCTTCTCTCCTCGCCTCAGACTCACCAGTTCCCCTCGCCTCAGACTCACCAGTCTCTTGGCTCCTCGCCTCAGACTCACCAGTTCCCCTCGCCTCAGACTCACCAGTTCCTTCGCTCCTCGCCTCAGACTCACCAGTTCCTTGGCTCCTCGCCTCAGACTCACCAGTTCCTTGGCTCCTCGCCTCAGACTCACCAGTTCCCCTCGCCTCAGACTCACCAGTTCCTTGGCTCCTCGCCTCAGACTCACCAGTTCCTTCTCTCCTCGCCTCAGACTCACCAGTTCCCCTCGCCTCAGACTCACCAGTTCCTTCGCTCCTCGCCTCAGACTCACCAGTTCCTTGGCTCCTCGCCTCAGACTCACCAGTTCCCCTCGCCTCAGACTCACCAGTTCCTTGGCTCCTCGCCTCAGACTCACCAGTTCCTTCGCTCCTCGCCTCAGACTCACCAGTTCCTTGGCTCCTCGCTTCAGACTCACCAGTTCCTTCGCTCCTCGCCTCAGACTCACCAGTTCCCCTCGCCTCAGACTCACCAGTCTCTTGGCTCCTCGCCTCAGACTCACCAGTTCCCCTCGCCTCAGACTCACCAGTTCCTTCACTCCTCGCCTCAGACTCACCAGTTCCTTGGCTCCTCGCTTCAGACTCACCAGTTCCTTGGCTCCTCGCTTCAGACTCACCAGTCTCTTGGCTCCTCGCCTCAGACTCACCAGTTCCTTGGCTCCTCGCTTCAGACTCACCAGTCTCTTGGCTCCTCGCCTCAGACTCACCAGTTCCTTGGCTCCTCGCCTCAGACTCACCAGTTCCTTGGCTCCTCGCTTCAGACTCACCAGTTCCTTCGCTCCTCGCTTCAGACTCACCAGTTCCTTGGCTCCTCGCCTCAGACTCACCAGTTCCCCTCGCCTCAGCCTCACCAGTTCCCCTCGCCTCAGACTCACCAGTTCCCCTCGCCTCAGACTCACCAGTTCCTTCGCTCCTCGCTTCAGACTCACCAGTCTCTTGGCTCCTCGCCTCAGACTCACCAGTTCCTTGGCTCCTCGCCTCAGACTCACCAGTTCCTTGGCTCCTCGCCTCAGACTCACCAGTTCCTTGGCTCCTCGCCTCAGACTCACCAGTTCCTTGGCTCCTCGCCTCAGACTCACCAGTTCCTTCTCTCCTCGCCTCAGACTCACCAGTTCCTTCTCTCCTCGCCTCAGACTCACCAGTTCCTTGGCTCCTCGCCTCAGACTCACCAGTTCCTTGGCTCCTCGCCTCAGACTCACCAGTTCCTTGGCTCCTCGCCTCAGACTCACCAGTTCTCTGAAGGTCAGCTCCAGAGCGCGATATTCCTCGGACGTCTTGTTGAAAAGGCCGTCGGAGAAGTTCATGTTGGTGACTTTGAGGCTGAAAAAAACCACGAGCTCTGAGGAGCCGAGCGCTGATGTCATGGTGGGCGTGGTCAGGTAGGACACAGGGGGCGGAGTCACACTGTCCGCTGCTCCGCCCATCGCACTGCCCCTCCCCTCTGTATAAACAAACACACGTCAGAGAAGCAAAGAGTCTGAAGTTTAATGTTCGTTTAGGCCTGAGTGATTTTCCTAAACTTGGTCTCGTCTGTAAAATGTGTTTGACGGTGTCATTTATTTAATTTATTGACGATTGCAGATACCTACAGGCTTGTCTTTAACCTGAACTGATGGAGGTTCCTCTGAAACCAGATGTGATCATGCAAATTATGGATTTGACTAAAGTCATGTGGTCCTAAACCTTAGTCTCATTTAGTTTGTTCTTCTTGTTGCAGATTGAAGTTCTACTTGGAACTTTTCCCACTGGTCCTAAACGTTCGATCAGGACTGTGTTTCTGTTTCTGCAGCAGAAGTTTCACACTCACCGTCTGCTTCCTCTTGGATCTCCGGAGAAATGTCCAAAGTGTGTCCGATCGTTTCCTCTTCTGCTTCTGTGGGGACCAGAGCCTCCTCCATGGCGCCCCCTGCAGGCGGAGAGGCCACGGGCGCCTCTCCGGACTCCCAAAGCCCTGGTTCGGTGGTGGGTTCAGGAGGAGGAGAGGTGTGGAGGACACGGAGATCTGGACTGACAGGAGCTGCAGGCAGAGGTGTGGACGTGGGAAGATCTCGTGGTTTCACTCTTGGCTCTTCCGAAGGCGTGGAAACAAGGTCTTCTTCAGGAGATGGAGAAAGTTCCTGTGATTCTTCTGAAGGCGCGGAGAAGCCGTCTTCTCCAGCAGAAGAATGAGTTTCTTCAGGCTCGTTTGATGTTGTAGAGAAGACGTCTTCTGCAGCCGATGGAGGAGGTTCTCGCGGCTCCTCTCTTGGTTTTTCAGAAGGTGTG
>JAJBBP010000057.1:140322-145322 GCA_021464625.1 Proterorhinus semilunaris | reverse complement strand
AATCGGTGCTAATTTTGTTTAAGTTTTGCAAATGTTTCAAAATGTTGTCATTGACACTAAAGATGTAATAGTCCTGTACAAATGATTTATTTTTCTTTTTAAAATAACCTCTTTTTCCGTTAATATTAAGAAAAAATATAATGGTAAACAATAAAAAAGAAAAAAATTATATATATTTTTTTCTTACATTTTTCATTGTTTTCTTATTTTTTGTTCCTATTTTTTTCTTACATTAACAAAATGTTTTTCAATCTAATTTTCAAAACTTTTGGAAAATGTAAAAAATAAAAAGTTTTCAGATTTTTAAACCACAAACGTCAGAATAAACATAAAGAGAGACTTTAAGGAGCAGTGCAGATGTGAAGACCTGGCCCCTCCCCCTCACCTCCCGTTGCCTGTAGCTCCTCCTCTTCCTCTCTGTCCTCCTCCCTCTCTCCGTCCATCGCGATTATGGCGTTGTCCCCTTGGGCGCCGAGTCTGAAGTCTTCCTCCTCGAGCACCTCCACAGACGCTCCTCCTCCTCCTCTGAACGCGGCGCCGTCTCTGCCGTCGAGAGGCCGCAGGATTTTGATGGCCTCGGCCAACGGCGAGGCAGAAGTTTCCAGCTCCACTTCCTCCATCGCTTCTCTTCGCGTCGGTAAAATGGTCGTCGCTTCATATTCTTCCTCTTCCGGCGGGGGAAGTCCCTCCTCGTGCTCAGTTTGGACGACTCCTGCCGTCGGACGGACTACAAACATGTCCGCTGATGTAGAACGGACTTCAGTTTCTTCTTTATCTTCTGGAGCAGTTTGTGCAACAACTGCTGGCGTTGGATGGACTACAAACATGTCTTCCTCCCGCGTTTCGTGGACTACAGTTTCTTCTTCTACGTCGTATTTCGGCTCCTCGTCTTCTGGTGGTGAAATGGCTTTTGTGCTCTCTTCCTGCTCCACTTTAGGCTCTATTTCCTGTTCTGTTTGGACTACAAAGGGCATTGTGGGGACTACAAACATGTCCTCCGCTGGAGACTTGACCACAGACTCTTCTCCAGTGGATTCTGGCACTTCTGGTCCTGTTTCCGCTGTACCTTCTTTTGTTTCCGTTTGGACTACGATCTCTCTTCCATCTGCCGTCGGACGGACTACAAACATGTCCGCTGATGTAGAACGGACTTCAGTTTCTTCTTTATCCTCTGGAGCAGTTTGTGGAACAACTGCTGGCGTTGGACGGACTACAAACATGTCTTCCTCCTGTGTTTCTTGGACTACGGTTTCTTCTTCTACGTCGTATTTCGGCTCCTCGTCTTCCCGCGGTAAAACAACTTCTCCTTCTGTGGATTCTGGCGCAGTTGGACTCGCAGTCAGAAGAACTACAGCCACTTCCTCGTTCACTTTGGGCTCTATTTCCTGTTCTGTTGTGGGGACGACAAACATGTCTTCCGCTGGAGCCTGGACTACAGACTGTTCTTCAGTGGGTTCTGGCACTTCTGGTCTTGTTTCTTCTATTGTTTCTACGATCTCTTCCTCGCCTGGCGTTGGAAGAACTACAACTATGTCCGACTCTGGTGGAAGTACACTTTCCTCTTCAACTTTTTCACTCACTTCCTCCTCTAAACCTACCTCCACTTCCTGTTTGGACCTCTCTACGATTTCCAGCTTTGGCTTCGGGACTTCTGACTCTGAAAGATCAACCACTTCTTCTTCAGGAGCCTCTTGCGTCGTATCTCCATCCGGTTTTGGATGGACAACAACTTCAGGCGTTTGGACTACGATCTCTCCCTCTTCTTCCCCTCCTGGTTTTGCGAGAATTTCCACTTCCCCCTTTGCTTCCTGCTCCGTTTCCTCTTCCGCTGCTTCGTAAGTCTCTGGAACTTGTCCAGTCGGCGCCACAACGTCTTCTTGTAACGTTATCTCCGGTAGTTCCTCCACGAAAACGGTTCCATCTCCTCTTTCTTCTGGAGCGATGTCAGGCCCAGTTTGATCAACAGCTGCTTCCGAACTCTTCTCTGAATCCGTTTCTCGCGATTCTGAAACGTCTTCCGGAGCCGACGGTTCCGCCAAACCCTCAGACTCTTTCCCTTCTTCTACATTTCCAAACTCCGTCGGCGTGTCTTCCAAAACGTCTCTGGATTCCTCCACATCTACGACGCCTTCCTCCGCCTCGTCTGGAATCACGTTTTCGCGCTCGTCCAACATGGCCGCCGTCGGAGGTTGTCCCGTGATCTCAGGCAGCGTCGTCGCCTCGATCAGGACTTCTTCCTCTTCTTCTCGAGCCGCTAAAGTCACGAAGGTTTGGCCTAAAGCCGGCGTCGTGTTCGTGAACTCCCCTTCGCCGGTTTCCGGGATGACGTTGGGAGAAACGGTTTCCGCCCTGACGAGTTCTCCGGCGTCTCCGTGCGTGATCGTTTCCACCTCGTGCTTGAAGACCAGCGTGCTCTCCTTCGGCTCCTCGCCTCCCGTCGTCGTCGTTTCCACCTCGTGCTTGAAGACCAGCGTGCTCTCCTTCGGCTCCTCGCCTCCCGTCGTCGTCGTTTCCACCTCGTGCTTGAAGACCAGCGTGCTCTCCTTCGGCTCCTCGCCTTCGTCGCCCGTGGTTTCCTCCTCGTGCTTGATGACCAGCGTGCTCTCCTTCGGCTCCTCGCCTCCCGTCGTCGTCGTTTCCACCTCGTGCTTGAAGACCAGCGTGCTCTCCTTCGGCTCCTCGCCTCCCGTCGTCGTCGTTTCCACCTCGTGCTTGAAGACCAGCGTGCTCTCCTTCGGCTCCTCGCCTTCGTCGCCCGTGGTTTCCTCCTCGTGCTTGATGACCAGCGTGCTCTCCTTCGGCTCCTCGCCTCCCGTCGTCGTCGTTTCCACCTCGTGCTTGATGACCAGCGTGCTCTCCTTCGGCTCCTCGCCTTCGTCGCCCGTGGTTTCCAGCTCGGGGTCGAGAAGCGTGACCAGGGCGTTCTCCTTCTCCAGCGGCGTCAGAGGAACCGCGGCCGGCGGCTTCTTCGGGTCTTCAGCCGGGACTTCCAGGTCGTTGTGGGAGTCGGGTTCGCTCGGCTGCGGAGGAGAAGAACGGTCAGTCAGAGAAAATTAACATCGCAAAGTTTTTAGGGACTTTCTTGATGATGAAAAACATGATATATGGAAAATTGCCATTTCATTTTCCCAATTTTGTAAAAATGTTTTCCAATTTTTCCCTCCTTATTTCCGCTATATTTTTCCCCTTTAAATTTTCTTTCCTCCTATATTTTGTCAACAGGTCACATGACATCACTTCCGTCTAAAGAGCCTGAGGCGTAACCATGGTAACTGTCTTTATGCAGATTCCTACTCTTAGTTTTTCAAAGTCGTCTCTTCAGCTCAGATGATCAAAGGTCTCATTATTTCCTCATGAAGTGGAGACATGAGCGTGATGTTGGTCAGTAGAATAAGAATAATGAGAATCCAGTCACAGTGAATAATGAGTGAGTGATTGATTGGATTGATTTGATTATTTACATTAACATGTTCTTTTCCAACATGATCAGGGAAACATTTGGACATTCGCTTTTGGGAAATTCCTTCAGAATCAGAATCAGAAAAGGTTTCTTGCCGTGGTTTGAGAACAGGGTTTACAAACTAGGAATTTGTCTCGGTGCAAACGTGCGTTATAGAACATATAACACAGATCACAGGGTCCAGGGGGGGGGGGCGGTGATGTCCTTGAGGTGGGGCAGGACCACGGACGTCAGCGCCACCGGCCTGTAGTCATTAAGTCCTGTGATCCGTGGTTTCTTAGGGACAGGGACGATGGTGGACGATTTGAAGCAGGACGGCACGCGGCATGACTCCAGGGAGGTGTTGAACATGTCTGTGAAGACGGGAGCAGCTGATCCGCGCAGTGTCTCAGGGTGGAGGGGGAGACACCATCCTGTGATGTAGTGCTGGGGTCGTTGGTGGTGGTGGTGGTGGGGGGGGGGGCAGAGGTGACTGTGTTCTCTGGAGGCTCTGGAGTGTGAGGAGCTGATGGGTGTTCATGGCGGCAGTAATGTGTATTCAGACCCTGGGCAAGGGACAGGTCGTTCAGAGTCCGGGGGGCCTTGGGCTTATAGTTCGTGATGGCCTTAAGCCCCCTCCACACTGCTCCCGGGTCGTTTGAGGAGAATTGCTGTTGGAGACGGGCTGAATATACAGATTTGGCATTTCCCAACCTATTTACCACAATTTTCTCTGAATATTCTTCCCCATATCCCCTCATATTTCCACCCGTTTTTCCCCCCAAATTTTTCATCCATGTTCTTCCACTTGTCCGTTGCCGGGTCGTGGGGGCAGCTGTTGGAGCTGCACCAGCCCCTATAGCGCCCCCTGCAGGTGGGGGGTCCACAGAAGGACGGCCTCATGGTTCTACCCGGGCCTGTGGGTCTCTCATAAGGGGCTGGGAGACCCTACCAGGGGCACGAAGCCCCCGACAACCATCTTTAATCATCTCTAAAATCAAATAAACGACAACATCCTGCAACAGTTACTTTTCTTAAAACATCAAAGTATTCCCTAAACGAGGGTGAAGATGCAACAAAAGAGCCACAGAGGTGGAGGCTCCAGGAGGGGATCAGTTAAATATGTTTACCCTATTTTATTTTAAAAAATTTAAACTATTTTTTCAAAAATCTTTCCAACATGTGTCTCCCCATCAGCTGAACTCTGCATTAGAGTCGCTCCAAAGCCCGAACAAACGAATACACTACTGTCACAGTGTGAAGAAATATCAATTAAATTCATGATGTTTTCGAATGTCAGTTTAGTATCAAATTCTTTTCTGTTTGTTAAATCTTGTGACGAGGCGGAGGAGACTGTTCTGTGAACTTTAGATCCTCTGGACAAAAGCTTCTCTGAGATGCTCGTGGTCCACTGGAGAAACCTGCAGTCCCTCTGCCCCGGGACCATCTCTGGTCTGTGCAATGTCCCCGTCAAACAAATAAATATGTTTTCCTCGTCTCTTGACCGGAGATGATCTCGTATGTCGCCGGCTCTAGTGTCCAAACTAAACTCATCCCCGTG
>JAJBBP010000057.1:127822-130322 GCA_021464625.1 Proterorhinus semilunaris | reverse complement strand
CAGTAACAGCCGGGTAACAGTAACAGCCGGGTAACGGCCGGGTAACAGTAACAGCTGGATAACAGCCGGATAACAGCCGGGTAACAGCCGGGTAACAGTAACAGCTGGATAACAGCCGGGTAACGGCCGGGTAACAGTAACAGCTGGATAACAGCCGGGTAACAGCCGGGTAACAGCCGGGTAACAGACGGGTACCAGTACTTTCACTTCTATACTTTTATACTTTCTGCAGATAAACTAAAATGTGTCGTCTGCAAATCAATACAACAGGAATAAAGAAACACGGTGTAAAAAACATTTGGGCAAAAGTATGTGTGAAAAGATTTTAAAAATATTGATAAGAAATAAGGAACAAATTACGAGAACAAATTGGGACAAAAAAAAGAAAAGAAAAAACTTTTTGGAAAAAGGAAAAAAAGGAAATGGTTTCTTTGACACAAACAGCATCAACACTTGGATCTAAAGAGAGTTTTTTCAGATGCCCTTCCTCAGGGGCCAGTGCTAACCACTGACGTCGTACCTCCTCAGCCTCTGATTGGTCGGTCGTCGCTTCGAGGTCGGGGGCGGGACTTAACAGAAAAGTTCCCGTTTCCGTGACGACAGACGAGGGCGTAGCGACAGTGGGCGGAGCCGTCCGAACTTCTGAAAAATGACAAATATTTGAATAAATCGTTACTGACGGAACTTCAATCATGAAAGTGTTTCAGTTTTTTAAAGTTGTTTCGCTCTGACTTAGGAACGATCTGAAATGACTTATTTTATCTTTTTATCGACCCAAGAAACAAGACAATCTAAACCAGATCCAAAATCCCTCTGAGTAAATCTTTGTAACTAAATATGTCACAAAGTAAAACACATTTAAACACATTTAAACCTGGCTCATTTGCATTTCGTCACTGTAATCTCAGTAATTTTAGGCATATTTTGAAATGAAAAATGGCCAATATTTCAAAGCTCAATAAATGTGTCAGGAGTTTGATCTGTAAAAGTCCTTCAGTGAAAAACCTTATAAAGCTAAATACAGCTTTATAAAGGCAGAAGAGAGTCCAATGTAATGTGTGTTAATGCCGTTAATGTATTCTAATGCCACAAACGCAGATTTGCAAAGAGTTCATGGAGGGGCCACAGAGGGGCCCGGCTCTCGCTCGTCCTGGAGGAACAAATGGTTAAAAGTCTGCGGATGACGGTTGCCGCGGTGATGAATAATGCTGATTTCTCTGAAGCATTTCCTCCAGAGCCGACGAGCAGCTGGTCCAGACTCCTCTTTACGTTTAGCTCAGCTGAAAATGTAAATGACTCTGGCCGCTTCCTCTCACGCTCTGATTAACGTCGGCTGTTCAGGGTTTATCGAGCTTTTAATCCAAGAGTCGGGGAGATTTTTGAGCTTTCACAGATTTTCACAGATACTATTGCGTCCCTGCAGTCGCCCATATAAGGTCAACGCTTTTCAACTAAACAAAGACACGGAGACATGAATGGGAGCAAACCAACGGGCAACCAGGAAGTTACCGTTAGCATCATGCTACATACAGAGGCGTAGTTTGCCATAAGGCAAGGCCTGCCAGGGGCCCCCAGAGCCAACAGATTTGACAGAAACGACCAAGAGAATAAAGTCACTGCAGCAGCAGTGACAAGGTGCAACGACAATTGGCCGTCTCATATTCCCTGAAAGGGCCCCATGAGCGCCCCTCCCCCACCTGCTTCTCAGAGAGGAAGGAGAGAGAGAGAAACCCATGTGTTGGTGTAATAGAGCAGCTATGCATCTCCTCCAACAAAATGAACAGAAGTGATGCCTCTGGCAGCAAAAAGGAAAGAAAATACGGAGAAAGAAGAAGAAGGAGAGCAAGACCAGAGAGTAATAAGCTCCTGCAGTTGTATGTCTCTGAAGTGCCCTCTTTTAGCAGCCCTCATTGCTTGGCATGCAGCGACAGTTAGCGGCTAACGCAGTCGGAGAGGCGAGGAGGGCCGTCTAAGCAGCGTTTCTGTACCTGAACTCTCCACAGGACGTCCTGGGTCCAAGGCTTTCCCACTCGTTTCTTCACTCGTCGGTTTCTCTGTTGTTTCTTTAGTGGTTTCCTTTGTGTGTCCCTCTATTATTTTCTCAATGGTTTTCACTGTTGTGGTTTCTTCTGTGGTTTCTTCTGTGGTTTCTTCTGTGGTTTCTTCTGTGGTTTCTTCTTTGGTTTTCTCTGTGGTTTCTTCTGTGGTTTTCTCTGTGGTTTCTTCTGTGGTTTCTTCTTTGGTTTTCTCTGTGGTTTTCTCTGTGGTTTCTTCTGTGGTTTCTTCTTTGGTTTTCTCTGTGGTTTCTTCTGTGGTTTTCTCTGTGGTTTTCTCTGTGGTTTTCTCTGTGGTTTCTTCTGTGGTTTCTTCTTTGGTTTTCTCTGTGGTTTTCTCGATGGGTTTGTGAGTCGGAGCCGCTGCTGCTGCTCCTCTGAGAGAAACAAACACAATCAGATTCATGGAAAAGTTTAAGACGATAATCTAAACCCAGACTAAACCG
>JAJBBP010000057.1:87822-120322 GCA_021464625.1 Proterorhinus semilunaris | reverse complement strand
CCTCTCCTCATTAGCCCCTGATCTTGTCGTCCGTGCGGAGTCTAAATGATATTGAACGGCGCATTAGCCTTTGCTCGCTCTCTCTGTCCCTGTGACACAAACAGGACGTGGAAGGGCATCTGAGTCTTCCTGGTTTGCAGCAGAGTTCCCGTCGCCGTGACCTCCGTTTGGCTCCAGACGTAACGAGGTAGTCGTGTGTTTCTGAATGAACTGCAGGAGCTGCTCTAGCGCCCCCTATCGTCCTTTTCACTGCTGGTTCTGGAATACTCCACACACACAGTCGTAATGACCCAACAGGAGCGATGCAAAAATAAATATAAAACATCATTTGAACCTGAACGGAGTTTGGCTTCGAAGAAACGATGAAAAACAAAACAAAGAAACAAAACATGAGGTAAAAATGTGGCAACAACAAAGTAACAATCGTTTTTCTAGGTCTTAGCTTTCAAACTGCTGCCCTCCAGTCCAGCAGCTTTTAGATTTGGGTAAAGCCGGAGAAAATGGATTCCGTTCAGATGGGGGGTAAGAGCTCACACATATTTTTAGAAACTAGAAGGTCTTGGCTTTCAAATGAGGTGTGACACTGCGGTAAGAATGGAATAATCTCCCAAAGGAATTAAAAACTCTAACAGATTAGAGTAGTTTTACCGGGGAATTGTAAAAGTGGCTCAGAGGCCAAACCGACCCTCACAGGGGCTGGTTTTAGGTCCTTCATTATTTTAGGACAAAATGTAGCTTTTACTTATTCATTGTGAACCACCGGGGGCAGCACTGAATTATTTTTATGTATTTTAATATGTCTGTAAATAGGAATGGTGATTGGACTGATGCTGAATGAAATGTGTGTATATGTATATATATATATATATATATATATATATATATATATATATATATATATATATATATACAGTGCCTTGCGAAAGTATTCGGCCCCTTGAACTTTTCGACCTTTTGCCACATTTCAGGCTCAAACATAAAGATATAAAACTGTAATTTTTGTGAAGAACCAACAACAAGTGGGACAATCATGAAGTGAAACGACATTTATTGGATATTTCAAACATTTTTAACAAATAAACAAAAGTATTCATCCCTTAAGTGAATACTCTGTAGCGCCACCTTGTGCTGGATTACTGCTGTGAGTCCTTGGGGTTTGTCTCTATCAGTTTTCACATTGAGAGACTGAAATATTTGCCAAACAGCTGGAGCTCAGTGAAGTTGGATGGACAGCGTTTGTGAACAGCAGTTTTCAGTTCTTTCCACAGATTCTCGATTGGATTCAGGTCTGGACTTTGACTTGGCCGTTCTAACACCTGGATATGTTTATTTGTGAACCACTCTATTGTAGATGTTTTATGTTTTGGATCATTGTCTTGTTGGAAGACAAATCTCCGTCCCAGTCTCAGGTCTTCTGCAGACTCCATCAGGTTTTCTTCCAGAATGGTCCTGTATTTGGCTCCATCCATCTTCCCATCAGTTTGAACCATCTCCCCTGTCCCTGCTGAAGAAAAGCCCAAACCATGATGCTGCACCACCATGTTTGACAGTGGGGATGGTGTGTTCAGGGGGATGAGCTGTGTTGCTTTTGGTTTCATCTGACCAGAGCACCTTCTTCCACATGTTTGGTGTGTCTCCCAGGTGGCTTGTGGCAAACTTTAAACAACACTTTTTATGGATATCTTTAAGAAATGTCTTTCTTCTTTCACTCTTCCATAAAGGCCAGAGTTGTGCAGTATACGACTGATTGTTGTCCTATGGACAGAGTCTCCACCTCAGCTGGACATTTCTGCAGTTCCTCCAGAGTGATCATGGGCCTCTTGGCAGCATCTCTGATCAGTTTTCTCCTTGTATGAGCTGAAGGTTTAGAGGGACGGCCGGGTCTTTGTAGATTTGCAGTGGTCTGATACTCCTTCCATTTCAATATTATCGCTTGCACAGTGCTCCTTGGGACGTTTAAAGCTTGGGAAATCTTTTTCTATCCAAATCCGGCTTTAAACTTCTCCACAACAGTATCTGGGACCTGCCTGGTGTGTTCCTTGTTCTTCATGATGCTCTCTGCGCTTTAAACTGACCTCTGAGACGATCACAGAGCAGGTGCATTTATACGGAGACTTGTTCAGACACAGGTGGATTCTATTTATCATCATTAGTCATTTAGGTCAACATTGGATCATTCAGAGATCCTCACTGAACTTCTGGAGAGAGTTTGCTGCACTGAAAGTAAAGGGGCTGAATCATTTTGCACGCCCAATTTTTCAGTTTATTTGTTAAAATCCTTTAAAAAATATCCAATAAATTTTGTTTCACTTCATGATTGTGTCCCACTTGTTGTTGGTTCTTCACAAAAAATTCCAGTTTTATATCTTTATGTTTGAAGCCTGAAATGTGGCAAAAGGTTGAAAAGTTCAAGGGGGCTGAATACTTTCGCAAGGCACTGTATATATATACATATATATATATATGGTGCTTAATGTCTCAGTACATTGTCCCTTCAATAGAGATTGAAGTAAAGTGAAGCTCTCCAGTGAATATGCTTTGAGATTTGGATATAAATAACCTGAATCCAGTTCGTCAGAATGAGGTTTTTTTAAGTGTGTCCTGTCGTGTTTTCATCTTTGTTACTTTGACACTTTCTTCCAGGCGCTGGTCATTCCTCAGAAACCATGTTTTTGGGGTCTGTGACGCCGGACACGCCTCTCACTTCATGTTTATGATATTATTAAAAAACCTGATGACAAGAATTCAAGGCCGACTCAGGTTTACACTTTTTAAAACAGAAGGAACATTTCCTCTGAAAAAGGTTGAACGCTTTGGAGAGAAAGTGTTATATTTAGGTTTGTCGCTGCACAGTTGGATTTGAGACTTTACCTCCCCCCTCCTCCCCCCCCTCCTCCCCCCTCCTTCCCCTCCTCCTCCCCCTCCTCCCCCCTCCTCCCCCTCCCCCCCTCAGCTCAGGGGATTGATCAGGACTTACCTGTGACTCCTGCGCTCTCTGAGCCGATGGACAAAACGCTGCAGAAAAACAGACTCCAAACGGCTCCCAGACGCATTTTCCCGACACCGAAACGACCCCAGAAATCACAGAATATTCCAGAAACATAAAATAATAATCCGTTCAGAGCAGATTCACGGCCGGGATGGAGTTCATCGACGGCATTTGTTCATTTTCAAGTCAGAATTTCCAGATTTTCAGCCCAGTTTGATGCAGAAATGTTTAAATAAATCCTGGAATAATCCCAAATCAGAAAGTGTGAGGTTCCGCGGGTTCTGCTCGGACTCGGACCAAGTTCTCGTCGGGATCATCCAGAGTCCAGCCCCAGTGCATGCTGGGTAACGAAGGAGGGGACGAGTTTAATCCCATAATCTGTTTATCTGATGCTCGACGTAATCCAGCGATAACCGACCGGACTGCATTTAGACAGGGATAAACTGGGACTAAACCTGGGGCTAAAGCGGAGCTAAACCTGGGGCTAAAGCGGGAATAAACCTGGGGCTAAAGCGGAGCTAAACCTGGGGCTAAAGCGGGAATAAACCTGGGGCTAAAGCGGGAATAAACCTGGGGCTAAAGCGGGAATAAACCTGGGGCTAAAGCGGGAATAAACCTGGGGCTAAAGCGGGAATAAACCTGGGGCTAAAGCGGGAATAAACCTGTGTTACTGACTGTGTCACTGACTGTCTTACTGACTGTGTTACTGACTGTGTTACTGACTGTGTTACTGACTGTGTTACTGACTGTGTTACTGACTGTGACTGTGTTACTGACTGTGTTACTGACTGTGTTACTGACTGTGTTACTGACTGTGTTACTGACTGTGTTACTGACTGTGTTACTGACTGTGACTGTGTTACTGACTGTGACTGTGTTACTGACTGTGACTGTGTTACTGACTGTGTTACTGACTGTGTTACTGACTGTGTTACTGACTGTGTTACTGACTGTGACTGTGTTACTGACTGTGACTGTGTTACTGACTGTGTTACTGACTGTGACTGTGTTACTGACTGTGTTACTGACTGTGACTGTGTTACTGACTGTGTTACTGACTGTGTCACTGACTGTGTTACTGACTGTGTTACTGACTGTGTTACTGACTGTGTTACTGACTGTGACTGTGTTACTGACTGTGTCACTGACTGTGTTACTGACTGTGTTACTGACTGTGTTACTGACTGTGTTACTGACTGTGACTGTGTTACTGACTGTGACTGTGTTACTGACTGTGTTACTGACTGTGACTGTGTTACTGACTGTGTCACTGACTGTGTTACTGACTGTGTTACTGACTGTGTTACTGACTGTGTTACTGACTGTGACTGTGTTACTGACTGTGTTACTGACTGTGTTACTGACTGTGTTACTGACTGTGTTACTGACTGTGTCACTGACTGTGTCACTGACTGTGTTACTGACTGTGACTGTGTTACTGACTGTGTTACTGACTGTGTTACTGACTGTGTCACTGACTGTGTTACTGACTGTGTTACTGACTGTGTTACTGACTGTGTTACTGACTGTGTCACTGACTGTGTTACTGACTGTGTTACTGACTGTGTTACTGACTGTGTTACTGACTGTGTCACTGACTGTGTTACTGACTGTGTCACTGACTGTGACTGTGTTACTGACTGTGTTACTGACTGTGTTACTGACTGTGTCACTGACTGTGTTACTGACTGTGTTACTGACTGTGTTACTGACTGTGTCACTGACTGTGTTACTGACTGTGACTGTGTCACTGACTGTGTTACTGACTGTGTCACTGACTGTGTCACTGACTGTGTTACTGTGTTACTGACTGTGTTACTGACTGTGTTACTGACTGTGACTGTGTTACTGACTGTGTTACTGACTGTGTTACTGACTGTGTTACTGACTGTGTTACTGACTGTGTTACTGACTGTGTCACTGACTGTGTTACTGACTGTGACTGTGTTACTGACTGTGTCACTGACTGTGTTACTGACTGTGTTACTGACTGTGTCACTGACTGTGTTACTGACTGTGTTACTGACTGTGACTGTGTTACTGACTGTGACTGTGTTACTGACTGTGTCACTGACTGTCTTACTGACTGTGTTACTGACTGTGTCACTGACTGTGTTACTGACTGTGTCACTGACTGTGTCACTGACTGTGTTACTGACTGTGACTGTGTGACTGACTGTGTTACTGACTGTGACTGTGTTACTGACTGTGACTGTGTCACTGACTGTGTTACTGACTGTGTTACTGAGTGTGACTGTGTTACTGACTGTGTCACTGACTGTGTTACTGACTGTGTCACTGACTGTGTTACTGACTGTGACTGTGTCACTGACTGTGTTACTGACTGTGACTGTGTTACTGACTGTGTTACTGACTGTGACTGTGTTACTGACTGTGTCACTGACTGTGTTACTGACTGTGTTACTGACTGTGTTACTGACTGTGACTGTGTTACTGACTGTGTTACTGACTGTGACTGTGTTACTGACTGTGACTGTGTTACTGACTGTGTTACTGACTGTGACTGTGTTACTGACTGTGACTGTGTTACTGACTGTGTTACTGACTGTGACTGTGTTACTGACTGTGACTGTGTCACTGACTGTGTTACTGACTGTGTTACTGACTGTGTTACTGACTGTGACTGTGTTACTGACTGTGTTACTGACTGTGTTACTGACTGTGACTGTGTTACTGACTGTGTTACTGACTGTGACTGTGTTACTGACTGTGACTGTGTTACTGACTGTGTTACTGACTGTGACTGTGTTACTGACTGTGTTACTGACTGTGACTGTGTCACTGACTGTGTTACTGACTGTGTTACTGACTGTGTTACTGACTGTGTTACTGACTGTGACTGTGTTACTGACTGTGTTACTGACTGTGTTACTGACTGTGACTGTGTTACTGACTGTGTTACTGACTGTGTTACTGACTGTGTCACTGACTGTGTTACTGACTGTGTCACTGACTGTGTCACTGACTGTGTTACTGACTGTGTTACTGACTGTGTTACTGAGTGTGACTGTGTTACTGACTGTGTCACTGACTGTGTTACTGACTGTGTTACTGACTGTGTCACTGACTGTGTTACTGACTTTGACTGTGTTACTGACTGTGACTGTGTTACTGACTGTGTCACTGACTGTGTTACTGACTGTGTTACTGACTGTGACTGTGTTACTGACTGTGTCACTGACTGTGTTACTGACTGTGTTACTGACTGTGTTACTGACTGTGACTGTGTTACTGACTGTGTTACTGACTGTGACTGTGTTACTGACTGTGTTACTGACTGTGTTACTGACTGTGACTGTGTTACTGACTGTGTTACTGACTGTGACTGTGTTACTGACTGTGTTACTGACTGTGTTACTGACTGTGTCACTGACTGTGTTACTGACTGTGTTACTGACTGTGTTACTGACTGTGTTACTGACTGTGTTACTGACTGTGTTACTGACTGTGTTACTGACTGTGTTACTGACTGTGTTACTGACTGTGACTGTGTTACTGACTGTGTTACTGACTGTGTCACTGACTGTGACTGTGTTACTGACTGTGTTACTGACTGTGTTACTGACTGTGTCACTGACTGTGTCACTGACTGTTTTACTGACTGTGACTGTTTTACTGACTGACTTTGTTACTGACTGTGTTACTGACTGTGTTACTGACTGTGACTGTGTTACTGACTGTGTTACTGACTGTGTTACTGACTGTGTTACTGACTGTGTTACTGACTGTGTCACTGACTGTTTTACTGACTGTGACTGTGTTACTGACTGTGACTGTGTTACTGACTGTGACTGTGTTACTGACTGTGTTACTGACTGTGACTGTGTTACTGACTGTGACTGTGTGACTGACTGTGTTACTGACTGTGACTGTGTTAATGACTGTGTTACTGACTGTGACTGTGTTACTGACTGTGTTACTGACTGTGACTGTGTTACTGACTGTGTTACTGACTGTGTCACTGACTGTGTCACTGACTGTGACTGTGTTACTGACTGTGTTACTGACTGTGACTGTGTTACTGACTGTGACTGTGTTACTGACTGTGTCACTGACTGTGACTGTGTTACTGACTGTGTTACTGACTGTGTTACTGACTGTGTCACTGACTGTGTTACTGACTGTGTTACTGACTGTGTTACTGACTGTGACTGTGTTACTGACTGTGTTACTGACTGTGTTACTGACTGACTGTGTTACTGACTGTGTTACTGACTGTGTTACTGACTGTGTTACTGACTGTGACTGTGTTACTGACTGTGTTACTGACTGTGTCACTGACTGTGACTGTGTTACTGACTGTGTCAGTGACTGTGTTACTGACTGTGACTGTGTTACTGACTGTGTTACTGACTGTGTTACTGAGTGTGTTACTGAGTGTGTTACTGACTGTGTTACTGACTGTGTTACTGACTGTGACTGTGTTACTGACTGTGTTACTGACTGTGTTACTGACTGTGACTGTGTTACTGACTGTGACTGTGTTACTGACTGTGTTACTGACTGTGACTGTGTTACTGACTGTGTTACTGACTGTGTCACTGACTGTGTTACTGACTGTGTTACTGACTGTGACTGTGTTACTGACTGTGTTACTGACTGTGTCACTGACTGTGACTGTGTTACTGACTGTGTTACTGACTGTGACTGTGTTACTGACTGTGACTGTGTTACTGACTGTGACTGTGTTACTGACTGTGTTACTGACTGTGACTGTGTTACTGACTGTGTTACTGACTGTGTCACTGACTGTGTTACTGACTGTGTTACTGACTGTGACTGTGTTACTGACTGTGACTGTGTTACTGACTGTGTCACTGACTGTGTTACTGACTGTGTTACTGACTGTGACTGTGTTACTGACTGTGACTGTGTCACTGACTGTGTTACTGACTGTGTTACTGACTGTGTCACTGACTGTGTTACTGACTGTGTTACTGACTGTGTTACTGACTGTGTTACTGACTGTGTCACTGACTGTGTTACTGACTGTGACTGTGTCACTGACTGTGTTACTGACTGTGTTACTGACTGTGTCACTGACTGTGTTACTGACTGTGTTACTGACTGTGTTACTGACTGTGACTGTGTCACTGACTGTGTTACTGACTGTGTTACTGACTGTGTCACTGACTGTGTTACTGACTGTGTTACTGACTGTGTTACTGACTGTGTTACTGACTGTGTTACTGACTGTGACTGTGTTACTGACTGTGTTACTGACTGTGTCACTGACTGTCTTACTGACTGTGTTACTGACTGTGACTGTGTTACTGACTGTGTTACTGACTGTGTTACTGACTGTGACTGTGTTACTGACTGTGTCACTGACTGTGTTACTGACTGTGTCACTGACTGTGTTACTGACTGTGTTACTGACTGTGTTACTGACTGTCACTGACTGTCTTACTGACTGTGTTACTGACTGTGACTGTGTTACTGACTGTGTTACTGACTGTGTTACTGACTGTGTTACTGACTGTGACTGTGTTACTGACTGTGTCACTGACTGTGTTACTGACTGTGTTACTGACTGTGACTGTGTTACTGACTGTGTCACTGACTGTGTTACTGACTGTGTTACTGACTGTCACTGACTGTGTTACTGACTGTGACTGTGTTACTGACTGTGTTACTGACTGTGTTACTGACTGTGTTACTGACTGTGTTACTGACTGTGTTACTGACTGTGTGACTGACTGTGTTACTGACTGTGACTGTGTTACTGACTGTGACTGTGTTACTGACTGTGTTACTGACTGTGTTACTGATTGTGTTACTGACTGTGACTGTGTTACTGACTGTGACTGTGTTACTGACTGTGTTACTGACTGTGTTACTGACTGTGACTGTGTGACTGACTGTGTTACTGACTGTGTTACTGACTGTGTTACTGACTGTGTGACTGACTGTGTGACTGACTGTGTTACTGACTGTGTTACTGACTGTGTTACTGACTGTGTTACTGACTGTGTTACTGACTGTGTCACTGACTGTGTTACTGACTGTGACTGTGTTACTGACTGTGTTACTGACTGTGTTACTGACTGTGACTGTGTTACTGACTGTGTTACTGACTGTGACTGTGTTACTGACTGTGTTACTGACTGTGTTACTGACTGTGACTGTGTCACTGACTGTGTTACTGACTGTGTTACTGACTGTGTCACTGACTGTGTTACTGACTGTGTTACTGACTGTGTGACTGACTGTGTTACTGACTGTGACTGTGTTACTGACTGTGTTACTGACTGTGTTACTGATTGTGTTACTGACTGTGACTGTGTTACTGACTGTGACTGTGTTACTGACTGTGACTGTGTTACTGACTGTGTTACTGACTGTGTTACTGACTGTGACTGTGTTACTGACTGTGTTACTGACTGTGACTGTGTTACTGACTGTGACTGTGTTACTGACTGTGTTACTGACTGTGTTACTGATTGTGTTACTGACTGTGACTGTGTTACTGACTGTGACTGTGTTACTGACTGTGACTGTGTTACTGACTGTGTTACTGACTGTGTTACTGACTGTGACTGTGTTACTGACTGTGTTACTGACTGTGTTACTGACTGTGTTACTGACTGTGTTACTTACTGTGTTACTGACTGTGTTACTGACTGTGTCACTGACTGTGTTACTGACTGTGTTACTGACTGTGACTGTGTTACTGACTGTGTTACTGACTGTGTTACTGACTGTGTTACTGACTGTGTTACTGACTGTGTTACTGACTGTGTTACTGACTGTGACTGTGTTACTGACTGTGTTACTGACTGTGACTGTGTTACTGACTGTGTTACTGACTGTGTTACTGACTGTGTTACTGACTGTGTTACTGACTGTGTTACTGACTGTGTTACTGACTGTGTTACTGACTGTGTCACTGACTGTGTTACTGACTGTGACTGTGTTACTGACTGTGACTGTGTTACTGACTGTGTTACTGACTGTGTTACTGACTGTGTTACTGACTGTGTTACTGACTGTGACTGTGTTACTGACTGTGTTACTGACTGTGACTGTGTTACTGACTGTGTTACTGACTGTGTTACTGACTGTGTTACTGACTGTGTTACTGACTGTGTTACTGACTGTGTTACTGACTGTGTTACTGACCGTGTTACTGACTGTGTCACTGACTGTGTTACTGACTGTGTTACTGACTGTGACTGTGTTACTGACCGTGTTACTGACTGTGTTACTGACTGTGTCACTGACTGTGACTGTGTTACTGACTGTGTCACTGACTGTGTTACTGACTGTGTTACTGACTGTGTTACTGACTGTGACTGTGTTACTGACCGTGTTACTGACTGTGTCACTGACTGTGTTACTGACTGTGTTACTGACCGTGTTACTGACTGTGTCAGTGACTGTGTCACTGACTGTGTTACTGATTGTGTTACTGACTGTGACTGTGTTACTGACTGTGACTGTGTTACTGACTGTGACTGTGTTACTGACTGTGTTACTGACTGTGTTACTGATTGTGTTACTGACTGTGACTGTGTTACTGACTGTGACTGTGTTACTGACTGTGTCACTGACTGTGTTACTGACTGTGTCACTGACTGTGTTACTGACTGTGTTACTGACCGTGTTACTGACTGTGTCAGTGACTGTGTCACTGACTGTGTTACTGACTGTGACTGTGTTACTGACTGTGTTACTGACTGTGTTACTGACTGTGTCAGTGACTGTGTCACTGACTGTGTTACTGACTGTGACTGTGTTACTGACTGTGTTACTGACTGTGTTACTGACTGTGTCACTGACTGTGTTACTGACTGTGTCACTGACTGTGTTACTGACTGTGTTACTGACCGTGTTACTGACTGTGTCAGTGACTGTGTCACTGACTGTGTTACTGACTGTGACTGTGTTACTGACTGTGTTACTGACTGTGTTACTGACTGTGTCAGTGACTGTGTCACTGACTGTGTTACTGACTGTGACTGTGTTACTGACTGTGTTACTGACTGTGTTACTGACTGTGTTACTGACTGTGTTACTGACTGTGTTACTGACTGTGTTACTGACTGTGTCAGTGACTGTGTCACTGACTGTGTTACTGACTGTGACTGTGTTACTGACTGTGTTACTGACTGTGTTACTGACTGTGTCACTGACTGTGACTGTGTTACTGACTGTGTTACTGACTGTGTCACTGACTGTGTCACTGACTGTGTTACTGACTGTGTTACTGACTGTGTTACTGACTGTGTTACTGACTGTGTTACTGACTGTGACTGTGTTACTGACTGTGTTACTGACTGTGTTACTGACTGTGTTACTGACTGTGACTGTGTTACTGACTGTGTTACTGACTGTGTCACTGACTGTGTCACTGACTGTGTTACTGACTGTGTCACTGACTGTGACTGTGTTACTGACTGTGTTACTGACTGTGACTGTGTTACTGACTGTGTTACTGACTGTGTGACTGACTGTGTGACTGACTGTGTTACTGACTGTGACTGTGTTACTGACTGTGTGACTGACTGTGTTACTGACTGTGTCACTGACTGTGTTACTGACTGTGTTACTGACTGTGACTGTGTCACTGACTGTGTAACTGACTGTGACTGTGTTACTGACTGTGTTACTGACTGTGTCACTGACTGTGACTGTGTTACTGACTGTGTTACTGACTGTGTTACTGACTGTCACTGACTGTGTTACTGACTGTGTTACTGACTGTGACTGTGTTACTGACTGTGTCACTGACTGTGTTACTGACTGTGACTGTGTTACTGACTGTGACTGTGTTACTGACTGTGTTACTGACTGTGTTACTGACTGTGTCACTGACTGTGTTACTGACTGTGTTACTGACTGTGTCACTGACTGTGTTACTGACTGTGTTACTGACTGTGTTACTGACTGTGTTACTGACTGTGTTACTGACTGTGTCACTGACTGTGTTACTGACTGTGTTACTGACTGTGACTGTGTTACTGACTGTGTTACTGACTGTGTCACTGACTGTGTCACTGACTGTGACTGTGTTACTGACTGTGTTACTGACTGTGTTACTGACTGTGTCACTGACTGTGTTACTGACTGTGTTACTGACTGTGTTACTGACTGACTGTGTTACTGACTGTGTTACTGACTGTGTTACTGACTGTGTTACTGACTGTGTTACTGACTGTGTTACTGACTGTGTTACTGACTGTGTTACTGACTGTGTCACTGACTGTGACTGTGTTACTGACTGTGTCACTGACTGTGTTACTGACTGTGACTGTGTTACTGACTGTGTTACTGACTGTGTTACTGACTGTGTCACTGACTGTGACTGTGTTACTGACTGTGTTACTGAGTGTGTTACTGACTGTGTTACTGACTGTGACTGTGTTACTGACTGTGTTACTGACTGTGTTACTGACTGTGACTGTGTTACTGACTGTGTTACTGACTGTGTTACTGACTGTGACTGTGTTACTGACTGTGTTACTGACTGTGTTACTGACTGTGACTGTGTTACTGACTGTGTTACTGACTGTGACTGTGTTACTGACTGTGTTACTGACTGTGTCACTGACTGTGTTACTGACTGTGTTACTGACTGTGACTGTGTTACTGACTGTGTTACTGACTGTGTTACTGACTGTGTCACTGACTGTGACTGTGTTACTGACTGTGTTACTGACTGTGACTGTGTTACTGACTGTGTTACTGACTGTGTTACTGACTGTGTCAGTGACTGTGTCACTGACTGTGTTACTGACTGTGACTGTGTTACTGACTGTGTTACTGACTGTGTTACTGACTGTGTCACTGACTGTGTTACTGACTGTGTCACTGACTGTGACTGTCAGTGACTGTGTCACTGACTGTGTTACTGACTGTGACTGTGTTACTGACTGTGTTACTGACTGTGTTACTGACTGTGTCACTGACTGTGACTGTGTTACTGACTGTGTTACTGACTGTGTTACTGACTGTGTCACTGACTGTGTCACTGACTGTGTTACTGACTGTGTTACTGACTGTGTTACTGACTGTGTTACTGACTGTGTTACTGACTGTGACTGTGTTACTGACTGTGACTGTGTTACTGACTGTGTTACTGACTGTGTTACTGACTGTGTTACTGACTGTGTCACTGACTGTGTTACTGACTGTGTCACTGACTGTGACTGTGTTACTGACTGTGTTACTGACTGTGACTGTGTTACTGACTGTGTGACTGACTGTGTTACTGACTGTGTCACTGACTGTGTTACTGACTGTGTTACTGACTGTGTCACTGACTGTGTTACTGACTGTGTCACTGACTGTGTTACTGACTGTGACTGTGTCACTGACTGTGTAACTGACTGTGACTGTGTTACTGACTGTGTTACTGACTGTGTCACTGACTGTGACTGTGTTACTGACTGTGTTACTGACTGTGTTACTGACTGTCACTGACTGTGTTACTGACTGTGTTACTGACTGTGACTGTGTTACTGACTGTGTCACTGACTGTGTTACTGACTGTGACTGTGTTACTGACTGTGACTGTGTTACTGACTGTGTTACTGACTGTGTTACTGACTGTGTCACTGACTGTGTTACTGACTGTGTTACTGACTGTGTTACTGACTGTGACTGTGTTACTGACTGTGTCACTGACTGTGTTACTGACTGTGTTACTGACTGTGTTACTGACTGTGTTACTGACTGTGTCACTGACTGTGTTACTGACTGTGTTACTGACTGTGACTGTGTTACTGACTGTGTTACTGACTGTGTCACTGACTGTGTCACTGACTGTGACTGTGTTACTGACTGTGTTACTGACTGTGTTACTGACTGTGTCACTGACTGTGTTACTGACTGTGTTACTGACTGTGTTACTGACTGACTGTGTTACTGACTGTGTTACTGACTGTGTCACTGACTGTGTTACTGACTGTGTTACTGACTGTGTTACTGACTGACTGTGTTACTGACTGTGTTACTGACTGTGTTACTGACTGTGTTACTGACTGTGTTACTGACTGTGTTACTGACTGTGTTACTGACTGTGTTACTGACTGTGTTACTGACTGTGTCACTGACTGTGACTGTGTTACTGACTGTGTCACTGACTGTGTTACTGACTGTGACTGTGTTACTGACTGTGTTACTGACTGTGTTACTGACTGTGTCACTGACTGTGACTGTGTTACTGACTGTGTTACTGAGTGTGTTACTGACTGTGTTACTGACTGTGACTGTGTTACTGACTGTGTTACTGACTGTGTTACTGACTGTGACTGTGTTACTGACTGTGTTACTGACTGTGTTACTGACTGTGACTGTGTTACTGACTGTGTTACTGACTGTGTTACTGACTGTGACTGTGTTACTGACTGTGTTACTGACTGTGACTGTGTTACTGACTGTGTTACTGACTGTGTCACTGACTGTGTTACTGACTGTGTTACTGACTGTGACTGTGTTACTGACTGTGTTACTGACTGTGTTACTGACTGTGTCACTGACTGTGACTGTGTTACTGACTGTGTTACTGACTGTGACTGTGTTACTGACTGTGACTGTGTTACTGACTGTGACTGTGTTACTGACTGTGTTACTGACTGTGACTGTGTTACTGACTGTGACTGTGTTACTGACTGTGACTGTGTTACTGACTGTGACTGTGTTACTGACTGTGTTACTGACTGTGTCACTGACTGTGTTACTGACTGTGTTACTGACTGTGTCACTGACTGTGTTACTGACTGTGTTACTGACTGTGACTGTGTCACTGACTGTGTTACTGACTGTGTTACTGACTGTGTCACTGACTGTGTTACTGACTGTGTTACTGAGTGTGTTACTGACTGTGTTACTGACTGTGACTGTGTTACTGTGTTACTGACTGTGTTACTGACTGTGACTGTGTTACTGACTGTGTCACTGACTGTCTTACTGACTGTGTTACTGACTGTGTTACTGACTGTCACTGACTGTCTTACTGACTGTGTTACTGACTGTGACTGTGTTACTGACTGTGTTACTGACTGTGTTACTGACTGTGTTACTGACTGTGTCACTGACTGTGTTACTGACTGTGTTACTGACTGTGTTACTGACTGTGACTGTGTTACTGACTGTGTTACTGACTGTGACTGTGTTACTGACTGTGTTACTGACTGTGTTACTGACTGTGTTACTGACTGTGTTACTGACTGTGTTACTGACTGTGCTACTGACTGTGACTGTGTTACTGACTGTGACTGTGTTACTGACTGTGTCACTGACTGTGTTACTGACTGTGACTGTGTTACTGACTGTGACTGTGTTACTGACTGTGACTGTGTTACTGACTGTGTTACTGACTGTGACTGTGTTACTGACTGTGTTACTGACTGTGACTGTGTTACTGACTGTGACTGTGTTACTGACTGTGTTACTGACTGTGACTGTGTTACTGACTGTGACTGTGTTACTGACTGTGTTACTGACTGTGTCACTGACTGTGTTACTGACTGTGTCACTGACTGTGTTACTGACTGTGTTACTGACTGTGTTACTGACTGTGTTACTGACTGTGTTACTGACTGTGTCACTGACTGTGTTACTGACTGTGTTACTGACTGTGTTACTGACTGTGTTACTGACTGTGTTACTGACTGTGTCACTGACTGTGTTACTGACTGTGTTACTGACTGTGACTGTGTTACTGACTGTGTTACTGACTGTGACTGTGTTACTGACTGTGTTACTGACTGTGTTACTGACTGTGACTTTGTTACTGACTGTGACTGTGTTACTGACTGTGTTACTGACTGTGACTGTGTTACTGACTGTGTTACTGACTGTGACTGTGTTACTGACTGTGTTACTGACTGTGTCACTGACTGTGTTACTGACTGTGTCACTGACTGTGTTACTGACTGTGTCACTGACTGTGTTACTGACTGTGTCACTGACTGTGTTACTGACTGTGTCACTGACTGTGTTACTGACTGTGTTACTGACTGTGACTGTGTTACTGACTGTGTTACTGACTGTGTTACTGACTGTGTTACTGACTGTGTTACTGACTGTGTTACTGACTGTGTTACTTACTGTGTTACTGACTGTGTCACTGACTGTGTTACTGACTGTGTTACTGACTGTGTTACTGACTGTGTTACTGACTGTGTTACTGACTGTGTCACTGACTGTGTTACTGACTGTGTCACTGACTGTGTTACTGACTGTGTTACTGACTGTGACTGTGTTACTGACTGTGTTACTGACTGTGTTACTGACTGTGTTACTGACTGTGTTACTGACTGTGTTACTGACTGTGTCACTGACTGTGTTACTGACTGTGTCACTGACTGTGTTACTGACTGTGTTACTGACTGTGTCACTGACTGTGTTACTGACTGTGACTGTGTTACTGACTGTGTTACTGACTGTGTTACTGACTGTGTTAGTGACTGTGTTACTGACTGTGACTGTGTTACTGACTGTGTTACTGACTGTGTTACTTACTGTGTTACTGACTGACTGTGTTACTGACTGTGTTACTGACTGTGTTACTGACTGTGTTACTGACTGTGACTGTGTTACTGACTGTGTCACTGACTGTGACTGTGTTACTGACTGTGTTACTGACTGTGACTGTGTTACTGACTGTGTCACTGACTGTGACTGTGTTACTGACTGTGTTACTGACTGTGACTGTGTTACTGACTGTGACTGTGTTACTGACTGTGTTACTGACTGTGACTGTGTTACTGACTGTGACTGTGTTACTGACTGTGTTACTGACTGTGTCACTGACTGTGTTACTGACTGTGTCACTGACTGTGTTACTGACTGTGTCACTGACTGTGACTGTGTTACTGACTGTGACTGTGTTACTGACTGTGTTACTGACTGTGACTGTGTTACTGACTGTGACTGTGTTACTGACTGTGTTACTGACTGTGTCACTGACTGTGTTACTGACTGTGTCACTGACTGTGACTGTGTTACTGACTGTGACTGTGTTACTGACTGTGTTACTGACTGTGACTGTGTTACTGACTGTGACTGTGTTACTGACTGTGTTACTGACTGTGTCACTGACTGTGTTACTGACTGTGTCACTGACTGTGTTACTGACTGTGTCACTGACTGTGTTACTGACTGTGTTACTGACTGTGTTACTGACTGTGTTACTGACTGTGTTACTGACTGTGTCACTGACTGTGTTACTGACTGTGTTACTGACTGTGTTACTGACTGTGTTACTGACTGTGTTACTGACTGTGTCACTGACTGTGTTACTGACTGTGTTACTGACTGTGACTGTGTTACTGACTGTGACTGTGTTACTGACTGTGTTACTGACTGTGACTGTGTTACTGACTGTGACTTTGTTACTGACTGTGACTGTGTTACTGACTGTGTTACTGACTGTGACTGTGTTACTGACTGTGTTACTGACTGTGTTACTGACTGTGTTACTGACTGTGTCACTGACTGTGTTACTGACTGTGTTACTGACTGTGTTACTGACTGTGTTACTGACTGTGTTACTGACTGTGTTACTGACTGTGACTGTGTTACTGACTGTCACTGACTGTGACTGTGTTACTGACTGTGTTACTGACTGTGACTGTGTTACTGACTGTGTCACTGACTGTGACTGTGTTACTGACTGTGTTACTGACTGTGACTGTGTTACTGACTGTGTCACTGACTGTGACTGTGTTACTGACTGTGTTACTGACTGTGTTACTGACTGTGTTACTGACTGTGTTACTGACTTTGTTACTTACTGTGTTACTGACTGACTGTGTTACTGACTGTGTTACTGACTGTGTTACTGACTGTGTTACTGACTGTGACTGTGTTACTGACTGTCACTGACTGTGACTGTGTTACTGACTGTGTTACTGACTGTGACTGTGTTACTGACTGTGTCACTGACTGTGACTGTGTTACTGACTGTGTTACTGACTGTGACTGTGTTACTGACTGTGTCACTGACTGTGACTGTGTTACTGACTGTGTTACTGACTGTGTTACTGACTGTGTTATTGACTGTGTTACTGACTGTGTCTGTGTTACTGACTGTGTCTGTGTTAGTGACTGTGTTACTGACTGTGACTGTGTTACTGACTGTGTTACTGACTGTGTCTGTGTTACTGACTGTGTCTGTGTTACTGACTGTGTTACTGACTGTGTTACTGACTGTGACTGTGTTACTGACTGCGTTACTGACTGTGTTACTGACTGTGTTACTGACTGTTACTGACTGTGTTACTGACTGTGTTACTGTGTTACTGACTGTGTTACTGACTGTGTTACTGACTGTGACTGTGTCACTGACTGTGTTACTGACTGTGTTACTGACTGTGTTACTGACTGTTACTGACTGTGTGACTGACTGTGTTACTGACTGTGTTACTGACTGTGTTACTGACTGTGTTACTGTGTTACTGACTGTGTTACTGACTGTGTTACTGACTGTGTTACTGACTGTGTTACTGACTGTATCCGCTGCAAAAACAGATCATTTCAGTTTCATTTTCAATAAAAGGTTTACTTAACCCCCACCTGAACCGTTTGGCTTTACCCAAATCTAAAATATTCTGGAAAAAAAGAGAAGAAATAGAGGAAAATGAAAACGTAAAGAAAAAGACACAAAAAAGTGACAGAAAAACGATTAAAATTCAGCAAACATGAGATGAGACGTCAACACAAAGACAAAGATCTGAGGTTTGTTGGTCTTAGCTTTCAACTGAGGCGTAAACTCCAGATGTGGGTTAACGTTGGGAGGTGCGAGGTTTTAGATAAAAGTCCTCCATGTTTGTCCCAGAGGATTCTCCAGCTCAGAGCGAGGCGTGTGTGGGAACACGCTAACGTCATGCGTGTCCTTCACATGAGCCTCAGGAGAAGGACACGCTAACGTCATGCGTGTCCTTCACATGAGCCTCAGGAGAAGGACACGCTAACGTCATGCGTGTCCTTCACATGAGCCTCAGGAGAAGGACACGCTAACGTCATGCGTGTCCTTCACATGAGCCTCAGGAGAAGGACACGCTAACGTCATGCGTGTCCTTCACATGAGCCTCAGGAGAAGGACACGCTAACGTCATGCATGTCCTTCACATGAGCCTCAGGAGAAGGACACGCTAACGTCATGCATGTCCTTCACATGAGCCTCAGGAGAAGGACACGCTAACGTCATGCGTGTCCTTCACATGAGCCTCAGGAACCTTTATATTGAACTTTATTGAGTAACTCTTTAGAACACGGCCAGTAACTCAGTTACTGTGGGACTTATTTAGGTCATTACAGGTTTGTTTGTAATAACAATGTCAGTACTAGATACTGGTAAGTAATGGATACTTAGAATTGAGAGTACAGATACCTTAGTTACTGGTACTTTTAGTGGTGAGTCCGAGTCAGTGATAGAGTCAGATGCAGCTGATCACACAATCCTACTAAACTAAATAACACATCATTTACCTCTGAACGGACCTAAAACTGTTATTACTGAAGATGTTCCACATACTAGTTATTACCACTGTAATTACTAGTTATTACCACTGTAATTACTAGTTATTACCACTGTAATTACTAGTTATTACCACTGTAATTACTATGGAGTTACTGAACTTAACCCTTTATTGTCTTTATTCTGTTCCATCGATTGAGTCACGTTGTTCAAACCTCGGTCGTTTCCACAGGTTTTTTTTGCTCCAGCGGCGTCGGATTCAGCTCAAGTTTATAATTAAAAACGTGACTTCATTAACAACGGAGGACTCTCTCTCTCCCCCCGTCTCTCTCCTCTCTCTCCCCCCCCTCTCTCCTCTCTCTCCTCTCTCTCCCCCTCTCTCTCTCTCCTCTCTCCCCCTCTCTCTCCCTCTCTCTCCTCTCTCCCCCCTCTCTCCTCTCTCTCTCCCCCCCTCCCCCTCCCTAGAGCTCATGTCCAAACTTTCATCAGTGTTCGAGGCTCCGGGCGAATCGTGGAGAAGCAACAGAGGAATTAACGGATTTAGCAACGAGAGAGAAGTAAAAATGAGATGAGGGAGAGGGGGGGGGGGGGGAGGAGGGGGGGGGGGGAGGAGGAGGAGAGATGTTTCAATGTTTTAGAAGATTTGTGGAGATTAGAAATGTTTATTCGTCACAAACATCAAAAGGAGCTCCGAGCGTTTGGATTCAGTCAAAAATAAGAATCTGAAGCAAAAACTGAAAAAACAATAAAACGACTAAACGTCGTTAACAACGATTTACATGATCTGTTATTAACACCACAGTGGGGGGTCACGTGATCTGTTATTACCGCCACAGTGGGGGGTCACGTGATCTGTTATTACCACCACAGTGGGGGGTCACATGATCTTTCCGACATTTCTGACGTTGAATTTTTGGTATTTTTGATTTGAGTCAAGTTTAGCCAAACATGAGAAAACAAACTAACATCATTGAACCTGATTCTAAATGTTTAGCTTGAATGATTATAATTATTATAAATGACATTTCAGTCGTTTGGGGACAAATGATCGAACATGAGCGAAGAGTCCGACTCCACAGAAGAACTGGTTTATTCGTTTATTCAGTTTAATGGTTCAATAAAAGGTTTATTCAAAGCGTTCTCTCCATTCGTCTCGTTGCAGATTCTGATCTGGACGGTTTTAAAGACGGTGAAATAAACAGAACTGTTAAACGAGGTCAAAGAGAAACGCTCGACAAACCCCATATTTACAAAACTACAATCACGGAACTGAGTGAATAATTAAAACACTGACCTCAAGATGAAGCGTCGGAAGCAGAAAAGACTCAGAGGAAAAATCTCTGATGAAACTGGAGGAAACTGAGCTTTTCCACTGAATAATTCTGTCTCGTCTGAAGCAGCGGCTGCAGTTTGAGATACAGGGTCACTGCAGACGGACTCTAACAAACAGTCAGATACAGGGTCACTGCAGACGGACTCTAACAAACAGTCAGATACAGGGTCACTGCAGACGGACTCTAACAAACAGTCAGATACAGGGTCACTGCAGACGGACTCTAACAAACAGTCAGATACAGGGTCACTGCAGACGGACTCTAACAAACAGTCAGATACAGGGTCACTGCAGACGGACTCTAACAAACAGTCAGATACAGGGTCACTGCAGACGGACTCTAACAAACAGTCAGACACAGGGTCACTGCAGACGGACTCTAACAAACAGTCAGATACAGGGTCACTGCAGACGGACTCTAACAAACAGTCAGATACAGGGTCACTGCAGACAGACACTAACAAACAGTCAGATACAGGGTCACTGCAGACGGACTCTAACAAACAGTCAGACACAGGGTCACTGCAGACGGACTCTAACAAACAGTCAGATACAGGGTCACTGCAGACGGACTCTAACAAACAGTCAGATACAGGGTCACTGCAGACGGACTCTAACAAACAGTCAGACACAGGGTCACTGCAGACGGACACTAACAAACAGTCAGATACAGGGTCACAGCAGACGGACTCTAACAAACAGTCAGATACAGGGTCACTGCAGACGGACTCTAACAAACAGTCAGATACAGGGTCACTGCAGACGGACTCTAACAAACAGTCAGATACAGGGTCACTGCAGACGGACTCTAACAAACAGTCAGATACAGGGTCACTGCAGACGGACTCTAACAAACAGTCAGACACAGGGTCACTGCAGACGGACTCTAACAAACAGTCAGATACAGGGTCACTGCAGACGGACTCTAACAAACAGTCAGATACAGGGTCACTGCAGACGGACTCTAACAAACAGTCAGATACAGGGTCACTGCAGACGGACTCTAACAAACAGTCAGATACAGGGTCACTGCAGACGGACACTAACAAACAGTCAGATACAGGGTCACTGCAGACGGACTCTAACAAACAGTCAGATACAGGAGGGTCACTGCAGACGGACACTAACAAACAGTCAGATACAAGGTCACTGCAGACGGACTCTAACAAACAGTCAGATACAGGGTCACTGCAGACGGACTCTAACAAACAGTCAGATACAGGGTCACTGCAGACGGACTCTAACAAACAGTCAGATACAGGGTCACTGCAGACGGACTCTAACAAACAGTCAGATACAGGGTCACTGCAGACGGACACTAACAAACAGTCAGATACAGGGTCACTGCAGACGGACTCTAACAAACAGTCAGATACAGGGTCACTGCAGACGGACTCTAACAAACAGTCAGATACAGGGTCACTGCAGACGGACTCTAACAAACAGTCAGATACAGGGTCACTGCAGACGGACTCTAACAAACAGTCAGATACAGGGTCACTGCAGACGGACACTAACAAACAGTCAGATACAGGGTCACTGCAGACGGACTCTAACCAACAGTCAGATACAGGGTCACTGCAGACGGACACTAACAAACAGTCAGATACAGGGTCACTGCAGACGGACACTAACAAACAGTCAGATACAGGGTCACTGCAGACGGACTCTAACAAACAGTCAGATACAGGGTCACTGCAGACGGACTCTAACAAACAGTCAGATACAGGGTCACTGCAGACGGACTCTAACAAACAGTCAGATACAGGGTCACTGCAGACGGACTCTAACAAACAGTCAGATACAGGGTCACTGCAGACGGACTCTAACAAACAGTCGGATACAGGGTCACTGCAGACGGACTCTAACAAACAGTCAGATACAGGGTCACTGCAGACGGACTCTAACAAACAGTCAGATACAGGGTCACTGCAGACGGACTCTAACAAACAGTCAGATACAGGGTCACTGCAGACGGACTCTAACAAACAGTCAGATACAGGGTCACTGCAGACGGACACTAACAAACAGTCAGATACAGGGTCACTGCAGACGGACTCTAACAAACAGTCAGATACAGGGTCACTGCAGACGGACACTAACAAACAGTCAGATACAGGGTCACTGCAGACGGACTCTAACAAACAGTCAGATACAGGGTCACTGCAGACGGACTCTAACAAACAGTCAGATACAGGGTCACTGCAGACGGACTCTAACAAACAGTCAGATACAGGGTCACTGCAGACGGACTCTAACAAAAAGTCAGATACAGGGTCACTGCAGACGGACTCTAACAAACAGTCAGATACAGGGTCACAGCAGACGGACACTAACAAACAGTCAGATACAGGGTCACTGCAGACGGACTCTAACAAACAGTCAGATACAGGGTCACTGCAGACGGACTCTAACAAAAAGTCAGATACAGGGTCACTGCAGACGGACTCTAACAAACAGTCAGATACAGGGTCACTGCAGACGGACTCTAACAAACAGTCAGATACAGGGTCACTGCAGACGGACACTAACAAACAGTCAGATACAGGGTCACTGCAGACGGACTCTAACAAACAGTCAGATACAGGGTCACTGCAGACGGACTCTAACAAACAGTCAGATACAGGGTCACTGCAGACGGACTCTAACAAACAGTCAGATACAGGGTCACTGCAGACGGACTCTAACAAACAGTCAGATACAGGGTCACTGCAGACGGACTCTAACAAACAGTCAGATACAGGGTCACTGCAGACGGACTCTAACAAACAGTCAGACACAGGGTCACTGCAGACGGACTCTAACAAACAGTCAGATACAGGGTCACTGCAGACGGACTCTAACAAACAGTCAGATACAGGGTCACTGCAGACGGACTCTAACAAACAGTCAGATACAGGGTCACTGCAGACGGACTCTAACAAACAGTCAGATACAGGGTCACTGCAGACGGACACTAACCAACAGTCAGATACAGGGGGGTCACTGCAGACGGACACTAACAAACAGTCAGATACAGGGTCACTGCAGACGGACTCTAACAAACAGTCAGATACAGGGTCACTGCAGACGGACTCTAACAAACAGTCAGATACAGGGTCACTGCAGACGGACTCTAACAAACAGTCAGATACAGGGTCACTGCAGACGGACTCTAACAAACAGTCAGATACAGGGTCACTGCAGACGGACTCTAACAAACAGTCAGACACAGGGTCACTGCAGACGGACTCTAACAAACAGTCAGATACAGGGTCACTGCAGACGGACTCTAACAAACAGTCAGATACAGGGTCACTGCAGACGGACTCTAACAAACAGTCAGATACAGGGTCACTGCAGACGGACTCTAACAAACAGTCAGATACAGGGTCACTGCAGACGGACTCTAACAAACAGTCAGATACAGGGTCACTGCAGACGGACTCTAACAAACAGTCAGATACAGGGTCACTGCAGACGGACTCTAACAAACAGTCAGATACAGGGTCACTGCAGACGGACTCTAACAAACAGTCAGATACAGGGTCACTGCAGACGGACTCTAACAAACAGTCAGACACAGGGTCACTGCAGACGGACACTAACAAACAGTCAGATACAGGGTCACTGCAGACGGACTCTAACAAACAGTCAGATACAGGGTCACTGCAGACGGACTCTAACAAACAGTCAGATACAGGGTCACTGCAGACGGACTCTAACAAACAGTCAGACACAGGGTCACTGCAGACGGACACTAACCAACAGTCAGATACAGGGTCACTGCAGACGGACTCTAACAAACAGTCAGATACAGGGTCACTGCAGACGGACACTAACAAACAGTCAGACACAGGGTCACTGCAGACGGACTCTAACCAACAGTCAGATACAGGGTCACTGCAGACGGACACTAACAAACAGTCAGATACAGGGTCACTGCAGACGGACACTAACAAACAGTCAGATACAGGGTCACTGCAGACGGACTCTAACAAACAGTCAGATACAGGGTCACTGCAGACGGACTCTAACAAACAGTCAGATACAGGGTCACTGCAGACGGACTCTAACAAACAGTCAGATACAGGGTCACTGCAGACGGACTCTAACAAACAGTCAGATACAGGGTCACTGCAGACGGACTCTAACAAACAGTCAGATACAGGGTCACTGCAGACGGACACTAACCAACAGTCAGATACAGGGTCACTGCAGACGGACACTAACAAACAGTCAGATACAGGGTCACTGCAGACGGACTCTAACAAACAGTCAGATACAGGGTCACTGCAGACGGACTCTAACAAACAGTCAGATACAGGGTCACTGCAGACGGACTCTAACAAACAGTCAGATACAGGGTCACTGCAGACGGACTCTAACAAACAGTCAGATACAGGGTCACTGCAGACGGACTCTAACAAACAGTCAGATACAGGGTCACTGCAGACGGACTCTAACAAACAGTCAGATACAGGGTCACTGCAGACGGACTCTAACAAACAGTCAGATACAGGGTCACTGCAGACGGACTCTAACAAACAGTCAGATACAGGGTCACTGCAGACGGACTCTAACAAACAGTCAGATACAGGGTCACTGCAGACGGACACTAACAAACAGTCAGATACAGGGTCACTGCAGACGGACTCTAACAAACAGTCAGATACAGGGTCACTGCAGACGGACACTAACAAACAGTCAGATACAGGGTCACTGCAGACGGACTCTAACAAACAGTCAGATACAGGGTCACTGCAGACGGACTCTAACAAACAGTCAGATACAGGGTCACTGCAGACGGACTCTAACAAACAGTCAGATACAGGGTCACTGCAGACGGACTCTAACAAAAAGTCAGATACAGGGTCACTGCAGACGGACTCTAACAAACAGTCAGATACAGGGTCACTGCAGACGGACTCTAACAAACAGTCAGATACAGGGTCACTGCAGACGGACTCTAACAAACAGTCAGATACAGGGTCACTGCAGACGGACACTAACAAACAGTCAGATACAGGGTCACTGCAGACGGACTCTAACAAACAGTCAGATACAGGGTCACTGCAGACGGACTCTAACAAAAAGTCAGATACAGGGTCACTGCAGACGGACTCTAACAAACAGTCAGATACAGGGTCACTGCAGACGGACTCTAACAAACAGTCAGATACAGGGTCTCTGCAGACGGACACTAACAAACAGTCAGATACAGGGTCACTGCAGACGGACTCTAACAAACAGTCAGATACAGGGTCACTGCAGACGGACTCTAACAAACAGTCAGATACAGGGTCACTGCAGACGGACTCTAACAAACAGTCAGACACAGGGTCACTGCAGACGGACTCTAACAAACAGTCAGATACAGGGTCACTGCAGACGGACTCTAACAAACAGTCAGATACAGGGTCACTGCAGACGGACTCTAACAAACAGTCAGATACAGGGTCACTGCAGACGGACTCTAACAAACAGTCAGATACAGGGTCACTGCAGACGGACACTAACCAACAGTCAGATACAGGGGGGTCACTGCAGACGGACACTAACAAACAGTCAGATACAGGGTCACTGCAGACGGACTCTAACAAACAGTCAGATACAGGGTCACTGCAGACGGACTCTAACAAACAGTCAGATACAGGGTCACTGCAGACGGACTCTAACAAACAGTCAGATACAGGGTCACTGCAGACGGACTCTAACAAACAGTCAGATACAGGGTCACTGCAGACGGACTCTAACAAACAGTCAGACACAGGGTCACTGCAGACGGACTCTAACAAACAGTCAGATACAGGGTCACTGCAGACGGACTCTAACAAACAGTCAGATACAGGGTCACTGCAGACGGACTCTAACAAACAGTCAGATACAGGGTCACTGCAGACGGACTCTAACAAACAGTCAGATACAGGGTCACTGCAGACGGACTCTAACAAACAGTCAGATACAGGGTCACTGCAGACGGACTCTAACAAACAGTCAGATACAGGGTCACTGCAGACGGACTCTAACAAACAGTCAGATACAGGGTCACTGCAGACGGACTCTAACAAACAGTCAGATACAGGGTCACTGCAGACGGACTCTAACAAACAGTCAGACACAGGGTCACTGCAGACGGACACTAACAAACAGTCAGATACAGGGTCACTGCAGACGGACTCTAACAAACAGTCAGATACAGGGTCACTGCAGACGGACTCTAACAAACAGTCAGATACAGGGTCACTGCAGACGGACTCTAACAAACAGTCAGACACAGGGTCACTGCAGACGGACACTAACCAACAGTCAGATACAGGGTCACTGCAGACGGACTCTAACAAACAGTCAGATACAGGGTCACTGCAGACGGACAATAACAAACAGTCAGACACAGGGTCACTGCAGACGGACTCTAACCAACAGTCAGATACAGGGTCACTGCAGACGGACACTAACAAACAGTCAGATACAGGGTCACTGCAGACGGACACTAACAAACAGTCAGATACAGGGTCACTGCAGACGGACTCTAACAAACAGTCAGATACAGGGTCACTGCAGACGGACTCTAACAAACAGTCAGATACAGGGTCACTGCAGACGGACTCTAACAAACAGTCAGATACAGGGTCACTGCAGACGGACACTAACCAACAGTCAGATACAGGGTCACTGCAGACGGACACTAACAAACAGTCAGATACAGGGTCACTGCAGACGGACTCTAACAAACAGTCAGATACAGGGTCACTGCAGACGGACTCTAACAAACAGTCAGATACAGGGTCACTGCAGACGGACTCTAACAAACAGTCAGATACAGGGTCACTGCAGACGGACTCTAACAAACAGTCAGATACAGGGTCACTGCAGACGGACTCTAACAAACAGTCAGATACAGGGTCACTGCAGACGGACTCTAACAAACAGTCAGATACAGGGTCACTGCAGACGGACTCTAACAAACAGTCAGATACAGGGTCACTGCAGACGGACTCTAACAAACAGTCAGATACAGGGTCACTGCAGACGGACTCTAACAAACAGTCAGACACAGGGTCACTGCAGACGGACTCTAACAAACAGTCAGATACAGGGTCACTGCAGACGGACACTAACAAACAGTCAGATACAGGGTCACTGCAGACGGACTCTAACAAACAGTCAGATACAGGGTCACTGCAGACGGACTCTAACAAACAGTCAGACACAGGGTCACTGCAGACGGACACTAACAAACAGTCAGATACAGGGTCACTGCAGACGGACTCTAACAAACAGTCAGATACAGGGTCACTGCAGACGGACACTAACAAACAGTCAGATACAGGGTCACTGCAGACGGACTCTAACAAACAGTCAGATACAGGGTCACTGCAGACAGACACTAACAAACAGTCAGATACAGGGTCACTGCAGACGGACTCTAACAAACAGTCAGATACAGGGTCACTGCAGACGGACTCTAACAAACAGTCAGACACAGGGTCACTGCAGACGGACACTAACAAACAGTCAGATACAGGGTCACTGCAGACGGACTCTAACAAACAGTCAGATACAGGGTCACTGCAGACGGACTCTAACAAACAGTCAGATACAGGGTCACTGCAGACGGACTCTAACAAACAGTCAGATACAGGGTCACTGCAGACGGACTCTAACAAACAGTCAGATACAGGGTCACTGCAGACGGACACTAACAAACAGTCAGATACAGGGTCACTGCAGACGGACACTAACCAACAGTCAGATACAGGGTCACTGCAGACGGACTCTAACCAACAGTCAGATACAGGGTCACTGCAGACGGACACTAACAAACAGTCAGATACAGGGTCACTGCAGACGGACACTAACAAACAGCCAGATACAGGGTCACTGCAGACGGACTCTAACAAACAGTCAGATACAGGGTCACTGCAGACGGACTCTAACAAACAGTCAGATACAGGGTCACTGCAGACGGACACTAACAAACAGTCAGATACAGGGTCACTGCAGACGGACTCTAACAAACAGTCAGATACAGGGTCACTGCAGACGGACACTAACAAACAGTCAGACACAGGGTCACTGCAGACGGACTCTAACCAACAGTCAGATACAGGGTCACTGCAGACGGACACTAACAAACAGTCAGATACAGGGTCACTGCAGACGGACTCTAACAAACAGTCAGATACAGGGTCACTGCAGACGGACTCTAACAAACAGTCAGATACAGGGTCACTGCAGACGGACTCTAACAAACAGTCAGATACAGGGTCACTGCAGACGGACTCTAACAAACAGTCAGATACAGGGTCACTGCAGACGGACTCTAACAAACAGTCAGATACAGGGTCACTGCAGACGGACTCTAACAAACAGTCAGACACAGGGTCACTGCAGACGGACTCTAACAAACAGTCAGATACAGGGTCACTGCAGACGGACTCTAACAAACAGTCAGATACAGGGTCACTGCAGACGGACTCTAACAAACAGTCAGATACAGGGTCACTGCAGACGGACTCTAACAAACAGTCAGATACAGGGTCACTGCAGACGGACTCTAACAAACAGTCAGACACAGGGTCACTGCAGACGGACTCTAACAAACAGTCAGATACAGGGTCACTGCAGACGGACTCTAACAAACAGTCAGATACAGGGTCACTGCAGACGGACTCTAACAAACAGTCAGATACAGGGTCACTGCAGACGGACTCTAACAAACAGTCAGATACAGGGTCACTGCAGACGGACTCTAACAAACAGTCAGATACAGGGTCACTGCAGACGGACTCTAACAAACAGTCAGATACAGGGTCACTGCAGACGGACTCTAACAAACAGTCAGATACAGGGTCACTGCAGACGGACACTAACAAACAGTCAGATACAGGGTCACTGCAGACGGACTCTAACAAACAGTCAGATACAGGGTCACTGCAGACGGACTCTAACAAACAGTCAGATACAGGGTCACTGCAGACGGACTCTAACAAACAGTCAGATACAGGGTCACTGCAGACGGACTCTAACAAACAGTCAGATACAGGGTCACTGCAGACGGACTCTAACAAACAGTCAGATACAGGGTCACTGCAGACGGACTCTAACAAACAGTCAGATACAGGGTCACTGCAGACGGACTCTAACAAACAGTCAGATACAGGGTCACTGCAGACGGACACTAACAAACAGTCAGATACAGGGTCACTGCAGACGGACTCTAACAAACAGTCAGATACAGGGTCACTGCAGACGGACTCTAACAAACAGTCAGATACAGGGTCACTGCAGACGGACTCTAACAAACAGTCAGATACAGGGTCACTGCAGACAGACACTAACAAACAGTCAGATACAGGGTCACTGCAGACGGACTCTAACAAACAGTCAGATACAGGGTCACTGCAGACGGACTCTAACAAACAGTCAGATACAGGGTCACTGCAGACGGACACTAACAAACAGTCAGATACAGGGTCACTGCAGACGGACTCTAACAAACAGTCAGATACAGGTATCACTGCAGACGGACTCTAACAAACAGTCAGATACAGGGTCACTGCAGACGGACTCTAACAAACAGTCAGATACAGGGTCACTGCAGACGGACTCTAACCAACAGTCAGATACAGGGTCACTGCAGACGGACTCTAACAAACAGTCAGATACAGGGTCACTGCAGACGGACTCTAACAAACAGTCAGATACAGGGTCACTGCAGACGGACTCTAACAAACAGTCAGATACAGGGTCACTGCAGACGGACTCTAACAAACAGTCAGATACAGGGTCACTGCAGACGGACTCTAACAAACAGTCAGATACAGGGGGGTCACTGCAGACGGACACTAACAAACAGTCAGATACAGGGTCACTGCAGACGGACACTAACAAACAGTCAGATACAGGGTCACTGCAGACGGACTCTAACAAACAGTCAGATACAGGGGGGTCACTGCAGACGGACACTAACAAACAGTCAGATACAGGGTCACTGCAGACGGACTCTAACAAACAGTCAGATACAGGGTCACTGCAGACGGACTCTAACAAACAGTCAGATACAGGGTCACTGCAGACGGACTCTAACAAACAGTCAGATACAGGGTCACTGCAGACGGACTCTAACAAACAGTCAGATACAGGGTCACTGCAGACGGACACTAACAAACAGTCAGATACAGGGTCACTGCAGACGGACTCTAACAAACAGTCAGATACAGGGTCACTGCAGACGGACTCTAACAAACAGTCAGATACAGGGTCACTGCAGACGGACACTAACAAACAGTCAGATACAGGGTCACTGCAGACGGACACTAACAAACAGTCAGACACAGGAATCAATAAAACATCAACATAAAGTTAATCAATGACAGTAAAAGGCCAGAGTGCAGATAAAATACTTTCAGTTTCCATCTGCTCGGGTAAAAAGAGCTGTTTTCAGCCTGGATTTGAACATTGTCAGAGTTGAGGCCTGTCTCACATCCTCATGAAGACTGTTCCAGATTTGAGCTTTAGCCTCAGCGTGTTTAGTCCTGACTCTGGGAACCACCAGGAGACCCCTCCCTGAAGTTCTCAGGGCCCGAGATGGTTCATACGGCTCTAACATGTCAGAGATGGACTTTGGTGCTAAACCATGAAACGACTTGTACACAAGCAGAGCTGTTTTAAATTCTATCTGCTCCACCTCTGCTCCACATCTGCTCCACATCTGCTCCACATCTGCTCCACCTCTGCTCCACATCTGCTCCACATCTGCTCCACCTCTGCTCCACATCTGCTCCACATCTGCTCCACCTCTGCTCCACATCTGCTCCACATCTGCTCCACCTCTGCTCCACATCTGCTCCACATCTGCTCCACCTCTGCTCCACATCTGCTCCACATCTGCTCCACCTCTGCTCCACATCTGCTCCACATCTGCTCCACATCTGCTCCACCTCTGCTCCACATCTGCTCCACATCTGCTCCACCTCTGCTCCACATCTGCTCCACATCTGCTCCACGTCTGCTCCACATCTGCTCCACCTCTGCTCCACCTCCCAGACGGTTAGAGGTTATGTCCTAAGATCTATGATCTTGTAGATGGACCTGGACCTGATGGGGTTCAAACATTCAAGTTCAAATCGGCTCCTCCTCCAGCAGATGGCACCGCCCGGGTCACCTATGCCGTGTGAAAAAACCTTCCTATTACTATATTATTAGGCGCATTGAGTTGCCTTGTGTACGAAATGCGCGGTATAAATAAAGTTGCCTTGCCTATATTTAGAAGGTTTGTTTCACACATGTAATTCCTGACAGATGTTCTTCTCTAATAACTAGTTTAATCCCAAACCAGCGAGTCTTTTTGGAAACATAAAACCTTCAACACATTTTTAAAACACAAAGAAAGTGGGACCGATGTTCTTCTCTTATAAAGTGGGACATTAAAGTTACGGATGTTCTTCTCTTATAAAGCTCATGTTCCTCAGAGCCGAGTGTGTCCCATAAACAGAGCAGGGTCAGGCCTCGTCTCTGTGTCCTACAAACATCTGAGCTCAGAAGGTCTCGCTCTGTCCTCCTCTTTACAAACTTTATGTCCTCTATGCTCTCCCCTCTCTCTCCTCTCTCTCCCCTCTCTCTCCTCTCTCCTCCCTCTCTCCTCTCTCCTCTCTCTCTCTCTCCTCTCTCTTCTCTCTCTCCTCTCTCCTCTCCCCCTCTCTCCCCCTCTCTCTCTCTCTCCCCTCTCTCTCCTCTCTCTCCC
>JAJBBP010000057.1:0-87322 GCA_021464625.1 Proterorhinus semilunaris | reverse complement strand
AGCACTAACTCAACGCTAACTCAACGCTAACTCAGCGCTAACTCAGCGCTAACTCAGCGCTAACTCAGCGCTAACTCAACGCTAACTCAACGCTCACTCAACGCTAACTCAGCGCTAACTCAGCGCTAACTCAACGCTAACTCAACGCTAACTCAGCGCTAACTCAGCGCTAACTCAACGCTAACTCAACGCTAACTCAACGCTAACTCAGCGCTAACTCAGCGCTAACTCAACGCTAACTCAACGCTAACTCAACGCTAACTCAGCGCTAACTCAACGCTAACTCAGCGCTAACTCAGCGCTAACTCAGCGCTAACTCAACGCTAACTCAGCGCTAACTCAGCACTAACTCAGCACTAACTCAGCACTAACTCAGCGCTAACTCAGCGCTAACTCAATGCTAACTCAGCGCTAACTCAACGCTAACTCAACGCTAACTCAGCACTAACTCAGCACTAACTCAGCACTAACTCAGCGCTAACTCAGCGCTAACTCAATGCTAACTCAGCGCTAACTCAACGCTAACTCAACGCTAACTCAACGCTAACTCAGCTTGTGGACTTTCTCCACAACGATGACGAGATGTTTCTGCATCACGTTGTCAGAGAGATCATTGTTGAACAGACGACAAAACACACACACGTTTCCTCATTTATTTCTCATTTATTTCTCATTTATTTCACTTGGAAACTGAACAGTATTTAAATGTTATTCTGAAACAAATCTTCTTTTCAAAGAGGATTTACAGTAAAAGGTTTGGATTTCAGATGTTCTGCAGCTCAGAGCAGAAACGATCGATCTCCCTCTGAAGCTCATGGACGTTTAGATCTTTGCCTCAGAGACTCAGGTATAAATGTGAATATTTCAGTTAGTGAGTGCGAGCGGGGGAGAGGAGCGACTGCAGGAGCCCAGGACCTGACGTGAGGGTTCAGTGGATCATCTGGAGAAGATCTGTGCCTCCAGGGCAGGGTCCGGGCAGCGCGGGTCAGAGTCACAGTGAATCTAGCACTAGTTTGGTCCTCGTCTCCTTCCTTCTGTGTCTAAAACGTCACATCAAGTTTCAGAGGGTGCGAGGAAACAACAACGAGGCTTCGGTCTTAACGATGAACCAGTGTGCGGCCGCATCTGAATCCCTCCAATAATAGCTCCTAGCTCCTAGCTCCTAGCTCCTATCCCCTTGTCACGTGATGAGGTCAAATCGTTAGATTTGGCTTATGGGCTCGGTGGCTTATGGGTTAGCACATAGCACCTAACCGCTGCTGAGGAACCTCCAGAGGTCCCGAAGCTAAAGGAGCTAAAGGACTCAGCTCAGACCTCAGACCGACCTGCTCCATCTGAAGCAGCTCTAAAGTTCTGCTCCGTCCAAACTGATGGTTCCGTCTCGGTAAAGCCTGACCTGTTTTTGTCCTCTTTATTTATTGGTTTATTTGGTCGGGACAGTGCATGTAAACGAGCCACCCCGGGGCCTCGGGCTCATTTCCATCCGTCATCCCCCATGTGCACTCTCAAACTCTTATTCATCCTGGCCTATTGTACATGTTTTTAGTGGTCGAGGAAACCTACGCAGACACCCGTCGGGTCCCGCCTCTGACCGGGCCCGTCGGGTCCCGCCTCTGACCGGGCCCGTCGGGTCCCGTCTCTCTGAAACCAAAGCCCACGTACGACATGTGTTAACCTCTTAACCCCCGGCTGAACCCAGCACATGTTCAGCTTTACCCAAATCTAAAAGCTTCTGGAAAAAAGTGTCAAAAGAGCGACGAAAATAAGACGTAAACGAGGATGAAAGAGTAGATGATGATGGATCAGTTTTGTCAGTCTTAGCTTTCAAATCAGGCATTGCTCTGGCCTGGAGGCTTTAGATTTGGGTAAAGGCGCTGGGTTAAGGTGGGGGTTAAGAGGTTAATGGGGCTTGTTTTCGAGCCTTAGCATGTGGTGTTCGACATGACCTCTGATTGAACTGTGAGGACGACCCCGGGCCGCAGGTTGGGAACCCCTCGAGTCGAACTCTCGTTTTGTTGGAGATGATTTTTCTGTGAGACGTTTCCATGGCAACAGCTCTGTCCCCAACGACGCACGAGGGGAGAATCCTGATCAGACCGAAGGTGAAGCCGTAATAATCCTGTTCAGGTTTACAGCGTCACCCGGCCCGGGGGCTGAACACGGCCCTCAGGCGTCGATCCTCGGGTCCATATGACCTTCACAACGAGAAGAGGCTCCGAGTAAGTGACAGGAAGCAAAAACACTAAAGGATTAAGCTCCAGCCCAAAGGAGCTCCTCTGTCTGACGCCCTGGACCAGACCTCGTCTCCATGGGCCTGGACCGGGCCTGGACCGGGCCTGGTCTCCATGGGCCTGGGCCGGGCCTGGACCGGGCCTGGACCAGGCCTGGTCTCCATGGGCCTGGACCGGGCCTGGACCAGGCCTGGTCTCCATGGGCCTGGACCGGGCCTGGACCAGGCCTGGTCTCCATGGGCCTGGACCGGGCCTGGACCAGGCCTGGTCTCCATGGGCCTGGGCCTATCAGAATTCAGTCAAAAACAAAATCCAACGTGTTGGTGTTTCTGTCACTTTACATTTGCAGCATGAGTTCATCAGCCTCGCTCTCGAGGCCCAAGGCCCATCAGGACTTGAGTAGCCGTAACCAGGGTTAGGGGGGCTATGTTTCATGGTTAGCCCGGGGGGGGGGGTTTGCAGAATTACCTTGAAGGGAAAGATTGGGGGATTTTTCCAAATGACCGACAGCAGATTCTCACGAGTTCCTCCGGTTCCTTTGAGGTTTTGTTTCACTTTCGTCTCTCACAGAAACACAAACACAAACAGTTTCATCTGATCTTTATTGTTTCACAGCAGCAGCGTTAGCGTCATTAGCTCGTTAGCTCATTAGCTCATTAGCTCGTTAGCTCGTTAGCGTGGTGCGCTCTGATTGGACAGCAGGAGAAGAAGCGTTTACACAGAACTACACACGGAAACACGGACAGAAAACTACAAAGATGGCCGCCGCGGAGACGGACTCTAAAAACCTCTCTGCGGCGGCCATCTTGGACAGGAAATGACCTCATAATCAGCATTTTGTTTTTACAGAGAAAGTTCAAATGAAAACACACGGATGTAATGTGGAGGTCAGACACTAGAGGCAGCACCGAGTCGAGTCGAGCCAACGGGACAAAGAGAGAATCAAAGTGTCGCCTCCAAACTTCAGACGTTCCAGCTTTGGACTTCACGAGATACTGAAGGTTTTTTCAGAGGCTCGGATTCCAAGTCTGGTTCATTGAGTTTGATTTGAAGGCGAAATTAATGTAGTTAATTTTTATTTATTTTTTTACAGATTTTTCAACAAAAAAACATCTGGAAGCTTTTATTTTGAAAATGCCGCAAATTCAAGGCTTTTATTGTGAAAACACTGCTGACTGTACAGATGTTTTCCCAGGTCCAAATCCACACGTGAAACCATCCCGGTTTGAAAGTGTCTGTGCTGCAGTTCCGTGAGCGTCCCGTTGGCGGCGCTGTCCTGGCGAGGCTCTAGTGTGGACCCTTTGAGGTTAAAATGTGAGACGCGGCTCGTTTTCACTTTAAACATCTGTCTCCGGCCCGGAGCTCAGGGACAACGCGACTCCTTTTGATGGACAGGAGAACCTGGGCGGGGCTTCTTCAGGAGGAGCTCTGGTTTAGTAATATAAAGTATTAATAAGTATTGGTAATATAAAGTATTAATAAGTATTGGTAATATAAAGTATTAATAAGTATTGGTAATATAAAGTATTAATAAGTATTGGTAATATAAAGTATTAATAAGTATTGGTAATATAAAGTATTAATAAGTATTGGTAATATAAAGTATTAATAAGTATTAGTAATATAAAGTATTAATAAGTATTGGTAATTATAAAGGGGTTCACTGAGAATCATCTGCTTCATTTCTCTCTTTGGACGAGAGGAACTGACCCCAGATCTGTCCAAGACCAAGGACATGTCGCCCCCTGTTGGTGGTTTTCAGCCCCTTCCACTGGAGAAATCCTCATAGTCACGAAAATGACTAAAAGTCCCGTTAAGATCCTAGATCCGGACAATCCTAAAACATGAACCAATGGAACCGCTTTCCCTTTCTCACAGTATTTATTACCAGTATTTATTAACAGTATTTATTAACAGTATTTATTAACAGTATTTATTACCAGTATTTATTACCAGTATTTATTACCAGTATTTATTAACAGTATTTATTACCAGTATTTATTAACAGTATTTATTAACAGTATTTATTACCAGTATTTATTACCAGTATTTATTACCAGTATTTATTAACAGTATTTATTACCAGTATTTATTACCAGTATTTATTACCAGTATTTATTACCAGTATTTATTACCAGTATTTATTAACATTCTCTTGTGTCTGAAATGAGTTCTACGGTAAATCAAACCTGGAGAGCTCCTTTTATGTTTCATTTGGCATGAACTCCAGCTGGATATGTCCTCCTCAGAACATCTGGTTCCAGATGCTGAAACAGAGGCTTTAACCCGCGCTCTTATTGTGAAGGCGCATTAACCCCGGAGCGTCTGGGGCGAAGACATTTCCTTCTGACATTTCCCGTGGTATTTAGCGACAGAGCGGCCGCTTTTATATCTGTAAAAACCCACGGAATCATCTCCAAAACCATCTCCAAAACCATCTCCAAAACCATCTCCAAAACCATCTCCAAACCATCTCCAAACCATCTCCAAAACCATCTCCAAACCATCTCCAAAACCATCTCCAAACCATCTGAGGAGCTTCAAACGCTCGGGGAAGGTCAGCGTCTCCGAGCCGCGCCTCAGCAGCCCTTTTCCCCAGACACACAGACTCTACTTTACATTTAGAAAATAAATGTTCACTCTCGTGTGGCGATAACGCTGCTGGACGATCGAGATCTCACAGACTTATTCTAGAAGCAGCGCCACCGAGAGGACAGACGGAGAACTCTCGTTCATTTCCCACAGGTCTGATTTAGTTTGAAGAGCAGAGTTTGAGATGTTTGAGGAGTGATCCTCAGACAAAGTGATGGTGAGGACCAGACCTTCCTGTCGTCGGCTTCATCTCCAGTTTTCTCTGAAACGTTTCAGATTGAGCTCATCCCTGATCTGAGCGAATAAACCGAGCCTCGGGCCGAGCCTCGGGTCGAGCCTCGGGCTGAGCCTCGGGTCGGACTGAGCCTCGGGTCGGACTGAGCCTCGGGTCGAGCTGAGCCTCGGGTCGAGCTGAGCCTCGGGTCGAGCCTCGGGTCGAGCCTCGGGTCGGGCCTCGGGTCGGACTGAGCCTCGGGTCGAGCTGAGCCTCGGGTCGAGCTGAGCCTCGGGTCGAGCTGAGCCTCGGGTCGAGCCTCGGGTCGAGCCTCGGGTCGGGCCTCGGGTCGGGCTGAGCCTCGGGTCGAGCCTCGGGTCGAGCTGAGCCTCGGGTCGAGCCTCGGGTCGAGCTGAGCCTCGGGTCGAGCCTCGGGTCGAGCTGAGCCTCGGGTCGAGCTGAGCCTCGGGTCGAGCTGAGCCTCGGGTCGAGCTGAGCCTCGGGTAGAGCCTCGGGTCGGGCCTCGGGTCGGGCTGAGCCTCGGGTCGAGCCTCGGGTCGAGCTGAGCCTCGGGTCGAGCTGAGCCTCGGGTCGAGCCTCGGGTCGAGCCGATGTGAGCAGAGCTTTTTTAATCCTCGTTTGTGCGGCGGCGGCAGAACCTGGATCAGAAACGCTGAGTCTGAAACAAACCAGAACAAAAGGAACCGACGACGCGGCGGATTCGCTGAGCGGAGAACGCTGAGTCACGGTTACGGCTCAGGGCGCCCCCTGCAGGAGACGAGCAGGAGACGAGCAGGAGACGAGCAGGAGACGAGCAGGAGACGAGCAGGAGACGAGCAGGAGACGAGGAGAGAAGAACACGAGGGATCTGGACTCATTCAGGATCTTCAGGTCAAATAAGAGATTTATTCTTGTTTCAGTCTCGTTCGTCTGTCAGACTGTTCCTCAGAACCTTCACATCAGAACTCCCTCCCCCTCTGCCCCGGCCCCTCCCCCTCTGCCCCTCCCCCTCTGCCCCGGCCCCTCCCCCTCTGCCCTGGCCCCTCCCCCTCTGCCCTGGCCCCTCCCCTGGTCTCAGCGTGTGGTCTTCAGTCGGACTTCTCTGAGGCAGAAACGTGAGGCCTCGTCTGTGATCGACCTGGAAAACATCTGGAACCATCAGAGCTCCAGCTGCTCCACATCTGCCCCAGGCTCTCAGTCGTCCACCACAGAAACATGGTCCTTCCGTGAAAAAAAACATCGACATAAATCGACTTGAATGAAAAGATGAATCTAAAGTTTGTTTTGTCTCAGATCAAATCAATCACATTATTCAGTTTCATGTCACGGGAAAACAAAGAACCCTCATTCATGCCTGTTTAAAGTGCACGTGAACCTGGTCGGCACGGCAACCGTTTAAAATCCTTCTGTTGGTTCTTTTCCACCGAGCTGCTGAACCTCAAACCTCAAACCAGAGGAGCAGCTCGAGCGGCTGATGAGTCACATATGAACTCACATGAACTCATATGAACTCACATGAACTCACATGAACTCATATATGAACTCACATGAACTCACATGAACTCATATATGAACTCACATGAACTCACATGAACTCACATGAACTCATATATGAACTCACATGAACTCACATGAACTCATATATGAACTCACATGAACTCACATGAACTCACATGAACTCATATGAACTCATATGAACTTATATGAACTCACATGAACTCACATGAACTCATATGAACTCACATGAACTCACATGAACTCATATGAACTTATATGAACTCACATGAACTCACATGAGCTCACATGAACTCACATGAACTCACATGAACTCACATGAACTCACATGAACTCATATGAACTTATATGAACTCACATGAACTCACATGAACTCATATGAACTCACATGAACTCATATGAACTCACATGAACTCACATGAACTCATATATGAACTCACATGAACTCACATGAGCTCACATGAACTCACATGAACTCATATATGAACTCACATGAACTCACATGAACTCATATATGAACTCACATGAACTCACATGAACTCACATGAACTCACATGAGCTCACATGAACTCACATGAACTCACATGAACTCACATGAACTCACATGAACTCACATGAACTCACATGAACTCACATGAACTCACATGAACTCACATGAACTCACATGAACTCACATGAACTCACATGAACTCACATGAACTCATATGAACTTATATGAACTCACATGAACTCACATGAACTCATATGAACTCACATGAACTCATATGAACTCACATGAACTCACATGAACTCATATATGAACTCACATGAACTCACATGAGCTCACATGAGCTCACATGAACTCACATGAACTCACATGAACTCACATGAGCTCACATGAGCTCACATGAACTCACATGAACTCACATGAACTCACATGAACTCACATGAACTCACATGAGCTCACATGAACTCACATGAACTCACATGAACTCACATGAACTCACATGAACTCACATGAACGTCCGCTCAGTCTGCCTCCCACGTGTCTCTCGTGTCTAAATATGAGGCGGACATGTTTTATTTCACATGGATTTGACATGAATGAAGAAAACGGCCTGGATCATTGAGACGAAGCTCTCGGTCAGTGAAAGGTCAGTGAAAGGTCAGTGAAAGGTCAGTTAAAGGTCAGTGAAAGGTCAGTGAAAGGTCAGTGAAAGGTCAGTGAAAGGTCAGTGAAAGGTCAGTGAAAGGTCAGTTAAAGGTCAGTTAAAGGTCAGTTAAAGGTCAGTGAAAGGTCAGTGAAAGGTCAGTGAAAGGTCAGTTAAAGGTTAGTTAAAGGTCAGTGAAAGGTCAGTTAAAGGTCAGTGAAAGGTTAGTTAAAGGTCAGTGAAAGGTCAGTTAAAGGTCAGTGAAAGGTCAGTGAAAGGTCAGTTAAAGGTCAGTGAAAGGTCAGTGAAAGGTCAGTGAAAGGTCAGTGAAAGGTCAGTGAAAGGTCAGCAGCTCCTCGGTGGAAAAGCCCAAACTAACCAGAAACATCTCAAAGGAAAGTCCAGAGAATCTAAACATCTTTGTGTCTTCTCCACTTTAGACTCTCTGGGTTTTTCTGTTTAATCTGAAATCAACACAAACCTTGAACAGTAACAAAATGATCCATGTTCCTGGAGCTCCACAGACACAGGTGAGGCTCCAGCAGCAGATCCATGTTCCTGGAGCTCCACAGACACAGGTGAGGCTCCAGCAGCAGATCCATGTTCCTGGAGCTCCACAGACACAGGTGAGGCTCCAGCAGCAGATCCATGTTCCTGGAGCTCCACAGACACAGGTGAGGCTCCAGCAGCAGATCCATGTTCCTGGAGCTCCACAGACACAGGTGAGGCTCCAGCAGCAGATCCATGTTCCTGGAGCTCCACAGACACAGGTGAGGCTCCAGCAGCAGATCCATGTTCCTGGAGCTCCACAGACACAGGTGAGGCTCCAGCAGCAGATCCATGTTCCTGGAGCTCCACAGACACAGGTGAGGCTCCAGCAGCAGATCCATGTTCCTGGAGCTCCACAGACACAGGTGAGGCTCCAGCAGCAGATCGTGTCCCGTCCAGGCGTCTCGGGTTGGACTCCAGCGGACGGTCTCTTATTGCAGCGTCTGGTTTAGCTCTTTAATGGAAATATCTCATGTCTTCACAAACTCCACAAAGAGGAGTCGGAAAAAAGTCTCTTAATCGGTTTGGCTTCGTCCACAGTTTGTAAAAGGAGAAAAACGAAGAAGAAGAAGAAGAAGAAGAAGAAGAAGAAGAAGAAGAGGAAGAGTCTCGGGTTGAGTCACAGAAACGGCTCTGACAGAGTTTTGTTTCTGGAGAAGGAAGTCGTTCCTCTCAGGCTCAGGAAGATCCTCAGCCGAGCTCCAAACGTGAAGATCAGTTTAAGACGAGACGCTGCAGTGAAACTTTCCAAAGATTAAACTGAAGCTTCTGGAGGAGCTGAAACTTTCCAAAGATTAAACTGAAGCTTCTGGAGGAGCTGAAACTTTCCAAAGATTAAACTGAAGCTTCTGGAGGAGCTGAAACTTTCCAAAGATTAAACTGAAGCTTCTGGAGGAGCTGAAACTTTCCAAAGATCAAACTGAAGCTTCTGCTGAGGAGCTCATCGGGAACATCCAGAAGTCGTTCATTAAGGGTTTGTGAGGGTTTTTCTCTCAATTTGAAACTTGTATTTTCTATTTTTTCATACTTTCTTCCGCAAAATGTTCTCAATTTTTGTCATTTTTTTCCTGCATATGTTTTTATCCATCAGGAATTAGAAATGTACAAATCCTTGTTTGAGAATGCGTTGATTAAAAACATGGCGTTGCTGTTAAAGCCGCGCCGCCAAACGCCGCCGTAAACATGATGATGATGTCACTCTATGATGATTTCAGTCTATGATGATTTCACTCTATGATGATTTCACTCTATGATGATGTCACTCTATGATGATTTCACTCTATGATGATGTCACTCTATGATGATTTCAGTCTATGATGATTTCAGTCTATGATGATTTCACTCTATGATGATTTCACTCTATGATGATGTCACTCTATGATGATTTCACTCTATGATGATGTCACTCTATGATGATTTCACTCTATGATGATTTCACTCTATGATGATTTCACTCTATGATGATGTCACTCTATGATGATTTCACTCTATGATGATGTCACTCTATGATGATTTCACTCTATGATGATTTCAGTCTATGATGATTTCAGTCTATGATGATTTCACTCTATGATGATTTCACTCTATGATGATGTCACTCTATGATGATTTCACTCTATGATGATTTCACCCTATGATGATGCCACTCTATGATGATTTCACTCTATGATGATGTCACTCTATGATGATTTCACTCTATGATGATGTCACTCTATGATGATTTCAGTCTATGATGATTTCAGTCTATGATGATGTCACTCTATGATGATGTCACTCTATGATGATTTCACTCTATGATGATTTCACTCTATGATGATGTCACTCTATGATGATTTCACTCTATGATGATGTCACACTATGATGATTTCACTTTATGATGATGTCACACTATGATGATTTCACACTATGAATTCAGTCTATGATGATTTCACTCTATGATGATGTCACTCTATGATGATTTCACTCTGATGATGTCACTCTATGATGATTTCACACTATGATGATTTCACACTATGAATTCAGTCTATGATGATTTCAGTCTATGATGATTTCACTCTATGATGATGTCACAGTATGATGATTTCACACTATGAATTCAGTCTATGGTGATTTCACTCTATGATGATGTCACACTATGATGATTTCACACTATGAATTCAGTCTATGATGATTTCACACTATGATGATTTCACACTATGAATTCAGTCTATGATGATTTCAGTCTATGATGATTTCACTCTATGATGATGTCACTCTATGATGATTTCACTCTATGATGATGTCACTCTATGATGATTTCACTCTATGATGATTTCACCCTATGTTGATGCCACTCTATGATGATTTCACACTATGATGATTTCACTCTATGATGATTTCACCCTATGATGATGTCACACTATGATGATTTCACTTTATGATGATGTCACACTATGATGATTTCACACAGAATTCAGTCTATGATGATTTCACTTTATGATGATTTCACTCTATGATGATTTCACTCTGATGATGTCACTCTGTGATGATGTCACTCTGTGATGATGTCACACTATGATGATGTCACACTATGATGATTTCACTCTATGATGATTTCACCCTATGTTGATGCCACTCTATGATGATTTCACACTATGATGATTTCACTCTATGATGATTTCACCCTATGTTGATTTCACTCTATGATGATTTCACTCTATGATGATTTCACTCTATGATGATTTCACTTTATGATGATGTCACACTATGATGATTTCACACAGAATTCAGTCTATGATGATTTCACTTTATGATGATGTCACTCTATGATGATTTCACTCTGATGATGTCACTCTGTGATGATGTCACTCTGTGATGATGTCACACTATGATGATTTCACTCTGATGATGTCACTCTATGATGATTTCACTCTATGATGATTTCACTCTGTGATGATGTCACTCTGTGATGATGTCACTCTATGATGATTTCACTCTATGATGATGTCACTCTATGATGATGTCACTCTATGATGATTTCACTCTGATGATGTCACTCTATGATGATTTCACTCTATGATGATTTCACTCTGTGATGATGTCACTCTATGATGATGTCACTCTATGATGATTTCACTCTATGATGATGTCACTCTATGATGATGTCACTCTATGATGATTTCACTCTGATGATGTCACTCTATGATGATTTCACTCTATGATGATTTCACTCTGTGATGATGTCACTCTGTGATGATGTCACTCTGTGATGATGTCACACTATGATGATTTCACTCTATGATGATTTCACTCTATGATGATGTCACTCTATGATGATGTCACTCTATGATGATTTCACTCTATGATGATGTCACTCTATGATGATGTCACTCTATGATGATTTCACTCTGATGATGTCACTCTATGATGATTTCACTCTATGATGATGTCACTCTATGATGATGTCACTCTATGATTTCACTCTATGATGATGTCACTCTATGATGATTTCACTCTATGATGATTTCACCCTATGTTGATGCCACTCTATGATGATTTCACACTATGATGATTTCACTCTATGATGATTTCACCCTATGATGATGTCACACTATGATGATTTCACTTTATGATGATGTCACACTATGATGATTTCACACAGAATTCAGTCTATGATGATTTCACTTTATGATGATTTCACTCTATGATGATTTCACTCTGATGATGTCACTCTGTGATGATGTCACTCTGTGATGATGTCACACTATGATGATGTCACACTATGATGATTTCACTCTATGATGATTTCACCCTATGTTGATGCCACTCTATGATGATTTCACACTATGATGATTTCACTCTATGATGATTTCACCCTATGTTGATTTCACTCTATGATGATTTCACTCTATGATGATTTCACTCTATGATGATTTCACTTTATGATGATGTCACACTATGATGATTTCACACAGAATTCAGTCTATGATGATTTCACTTTATGATGATGTCACTCTATGATGATTTCACTCTGATGATGTCACTCTGTGATGATGTCACTCTGTGATGATGTCACACTATGATGATTTCACTCTGATGATGTCACTCTATGATGATTTCACTCTATGATGATTTCACTCTGTGATGATGTCACTCTGTGATGATGTCACTCTATGATGATTTCACTCTATGATGATGTCACTCTATGATGATGTCACTCTATGATGATTTCACTCTGATGATGTCACTCTATGATGATTTCACTCTATGATGATTTCACTCTGTGATGATGTCACTCTATGATGATGTCACTCTATGATGATTTCACTCTATGATGATGTCACTCTATGATGATGTCACTCTATGATGATTTCACTCTGATGATGTCACTCTATGATGATTTCACTCTATGATGATTTCACTCTGTGATGATGTCACTCTGTGATGATGTCACTCTGTGATGATGTCACACTATGATGATTTCACTCTATGATGATTTCACTCTATGATGATGTCACTCTATGATGATGTCACTCTATGATGATTTCACTCTATGATGATGTCACTCTATGATGATGTCACTCTATGATGATTTCACTCTGATGATGTCACTCTATGATGATTTCACTCTATGATGATTTCACTCTATGATGATGTCACTCTATGATGATGTCACTCTATGATGATTTCACTCTATGATGATGTCACTCTATGATGATGTCACTCTATGATGATTTCACTCTGATGATGTCACTCTATGATGATTTCACTCTATGATGATGTCACTCTATGATGATGTCACTCTATGATGTCACTCTATGATGATGTCACTCTATGATGATGTCACTCTATGATGATGTCACTCTGATGATAGAGTGAAAAAAGTACTGCTCACTCATACGAGTTTATTCCAAACTAACCCAGGTCCCTCTGATTTAGCTTCTGGACTTACTTTGAAACATCTAAACGTTTCTGTTTCTCTGCAGCGTCTCGTCTTAAAGGAACTCTTTTCACTGTTGAACTTCTGAATCCGTTTCCTAAGAGGAGAAGCTTCTGGAGCTTCTGGAGCTTCTGAAGGTCGGAGGAGTCTCTGCTCAAGGTCAAACGTTCTTCTTCCAAACGGCTCCGCCTGTAGCTCAGTCTTTAAGCTCCTCCTCAGTTACTCCAGTACTGCTGCAGATGTACTCGAGTACTCCGTTCTGTCGCCGTGTGATCGTGTCGTCTCCGCCGCTGATTAAAAACGTGCTCTGAATATCAAACGCTCTCCCGCGGCAGCGCTAACGTCTCCCCCCTCAGAGCAAACGAGGTCAATGCTCTCGAACTAACTCAAAGAGAAATCTGTCCGTGAGGCGAGTAACCACGGCAACGGGACTTGGTTATAGACGGTCCACGTGAAACAAAAAGTCTCTCATTATTTACAGTTTTTAATTTTTTTTATTTTTGTCCAAATTTTTCCTTCATTTTTTACTCTAGGCCACTTGTGGCCTGACATGAACAAATAAACAAATAAATAAATAATTTTTTTTTTTTTAAATGACCATATTCGGACGTCATCGTCACAGCCTTTCCTGCTACACGTGGATACCAAACATGTCAGTATTTGTGAATGAATAAGTGTGAGAAACGTTTGAAACAGTTTACAAATGTTCCCAAACATTTCTAATAAAAAACATTTTTTTCTTTTTTTTCTTTTATATTTTTATAAACCGTTCAAAATAAACTTCTTTTTTTTCTAAATCTTTTCCAAATGTTGGAGTCACTTCCTGGATAAAACGTCAGAGAATAAATCTCGTAAAGAGAAAGTTTAGGCTGATTTTACTCAGAAATAAATAAAGCTCAGACTTTGAGGAATCGAACCCGTGATTCAGCGGCAGCTCGACGTGACCTCGCCTCGCGGACAGAGTTACTGATTTACTGATTTACTGATTTCAACAAGATTGTGCTTATCTTTAGAGGACACTGCACTCCCGACCCCTCCCTCGGCAGCTCTACCGGCCCCTCCCTCTGCAGCTCTAGCGGCCCCTCCCTCGGCAGCTCTAGCGGCCCCTCCCTCGGCAGCTCTCCCGGCCCCTCCCTCGGCAGCTCTAGCGGCCCCTCCCTCGGCAGCTCTAGCGGCCCTTCCCTCGGCAGCTCTAGCGGCCCCTCCCTCGGCCCCTCCCTCGGCAGCTCTAGCGGCCCCTCCCTCGGCCCCTCCCTCGGCAGCTCTAGCGGCCCCTCCCTCGGCCCCTCCCTCGGCAGCTCTAGCGGCCCCTCCCTCGGCCCCTCCCTCGGCAGCACTTGAAGCGGATCATCTTGTGGAAGGCCTGCTTGAAGTCCTCGTTGGACATGGTGTAGATGATGGGGTTGATGAGGGAGTTGAGGTACCCCAGCCACGTGAAGACGTCGAAGAGCTCCTGGTGGAAGCAGGCGTCGCACACGGCCACCACCAGCGTGTAGATGAAGAACGGCAGCCAGCACACGATGTAGGCGCCCAGGATGATGCCCAGAGTCTTCGTGGCCTTCCTCTCCCTCGCCGCGCAGATCCGCTTCTTCTCCAGCAGCGCGTCCGACACCGTCACCTTCACCTGGAGCAGAGGAGAACTTATTATACTCCACCAAAGACCATCACCTTCACCTGGAGCAGAGGAGGACTTATTATACTCCACTAAACACCATCACCTTCACCTGAGACAGAGGAGGACTTATTATACTCCACCAAAGACCATCACCTTCACCTGGAGCAGAGGAGGACTTATTATACTCCACCAAAGACCATCACCTTCACCTGGAGCAGAGGAGGACTTATTATACTCCACCAAAGACCATCACCTTCACCTGGAGCAGAGGAGGACTTATTATACTCCACTAAAGACCATCACCTTCACCTGGAGCAGAGGAGGACTTATTATACTCCACTAAAGACCAACACCTTCACCTGAGACAGAGGAGGACTTATTATACTCCACTAAAGACCAACACCTTCACCTGGAGCAGAGGAGAACTTATTATACTCCACTAAAGACCATCACCTTCACCTGAGACAGAGGAGGACTTATTATACTCCACTAAAGACCATCACCTTCACCTGGAGCAGAGGAGAACTTATTATACTCCACTAAAGACCATCACCTTCACCTGAGACAGAGGAGGACTTATTATACTCCACTAAAGACCATCACCTTCACCTGGAGCAGAGGAGGACTTATTATACTCCACTAAAGACCATCACCTTCACCTGAGACAGAGGAGGACTTATTATACTCCACTAAAGACCAACACCTTCACCTGGAGCAGAGGAGGACTTATTATACTCCACTAAAGACCATCACCTTCACCTGAGACAGAGGAGGACTTATTATACTCCACTAAAGACCATCACCTTCACCTGAGACAGAGGAGGACTTATTATACTCCACTAAAGACCATCACCTTCACCTGGAGCAGAGGAGGACTTATTATACTCCACTAAAGACCATCACCTTCACCTGGAGCAGAGGAGGACTTATTATACTCCACTAAAGACCATCACCTTCACCTGGAGCAGAGGAGGACTTATTATACTCCACTAAAGACCAACACCTTCACCTGGAGCAGAGGAGGACTTATTATACTCCACTAAAGACCATCACCTTCACCTGGAGCAGAGGAGAACTTATTATACTCCACTAAAGACCATCACCTTCACCTGAGACAGAGGAGGACTTATTATACTCCACTAAAGACCAACACCTTCACCTGGAGCAGAGGAGGACTTATTATACTCCACTAAAGACCAACACCTTCACCTGGAGCAGAGGAGGACTTATTATACTCCACTAAAGACCATCACCTTCACCTGAGACAGAGGAGGACTTATTATACTCCACTAAAGACCATCACCTTCACCTGGAGCAGAGGAGGACTTATTATACTCCACTAAAGACAATCACCTTCACCTGGAGCAGAGGAGGACTTATTATACTCCACTAAAGACCATCACCTTCACCTGAGACAGAGGAGGACTTATTATACTCCACTAAAGACCATCACCTTCACCTGGAGCAGAGGAGGACTTATTATACTCCACCAAAGACCATCACCTTCACCTGAGACAGAGGAGGACTTATTATACTCCACCAAAGACCATCACCTTCACCTGAGACAGAGGAGGACTTATTATACTCCACTAAAGACCATCACCTTCACCTGAGACAGAGGAGGACTTATTATACTCCACTAAAGACCATCACCTTCACCTGAGACAGAGGAGGACTTATTATACTCCACCAAAGACCATCACCTTCACCTGAGACAGAGGAGGACTTATTATACTCCACCAAAGACCATCACCTTCACCTGGAGCAGAGGAGGACTTATTACCAGAAACATACCAAAATCACACCAAAATCACACCAAAAACACACCAGAAACATACCAAAATCACACCAAATTCACACCAGAAACACACCAGAAACACACCAAAATCACACCAGAATCACACCAGAAACATCCCAAAATCACACCAAAATCACACCAGAAACACACCAGAAACACACCAGAAACACACCAAAATCACACCAAAATCACACCAGAATCACACCAGAAACACACCAGAAACACACCAGAAACATCCCAAAATCACACCAAAATCACACCAAAATCACACCAGAATCACACTAGAAACACACCAGAAACATACCAAAATCACACCAAATCACACCAGCAACACACCAGAAACACACCAGAAACATACCAAAATCACACCAAATTTACACCAAAATCACGCCAGAAACACACCAGAAACATACCAAAATCACACCAAAATCACACCAGAATCACACCAGAAACATCCCAAAATCACACCAGAAACCTACCAAAATCACACCAGAAACACACCAGAAACATACCAAAATCACACCAAACTCACACCAGAATCACACCAGTAACACACCAGAAACCTACCAAAATCACACCAGAAACACACCAGAAACATACCAAAATCACACCAAAATCACACCAGAAACATCCCAAAATCACACCAGAAACACACCAGAAACCTACCAAAATCACACCAGAAACACACCAAAATCACACCAGAAACATACCAAAATCACACCAGAAACACACCAGAAACATACCAAAATCACACCAGAAACACACCAAAATCACACACACACCAGAAACATACCAAAATCACACCAGAAACACACCAAAATCACACCAGAAACATACCAAAATCACACCAAAATCACACCAGAATCACACCAGAAACACACCAGAAACCTACCAAAATCACACCAGAAAGACACCAGGAAAACACCAGAAACACACCAGAAACATACCAAAATCACACCAGAAACACACCAGAAACATACCAAAATCACACCAGAAACACACCAGAAACCTACCAAAATCACACCAGAATCACACCAGTAACACACCAGGAAAACACCAGAAACATACCAAAATCACACCAGAAACACACCAGAAACCTACCAAAATCACGCCAGAAACACACCAGAAACATACCAAAATCACACCAAAATCACACCAGAATCACACCAGTAACACACCAGAAAAACACCAGGAACATACCAAAATCACACCAGAAACATCCCACAATCACACCAGAAACACACCAGAAACCTACCAAAATCACACCAGAAACATACCAAAATCCCACCAGATTCACACCAGTAACACACCAGAAACCTACCAAAATCACACCAGAAACACACCAGAAACATACCAAAATCACACCAAAATCACACCAGAATCACACCAGAAACACACCAGAAAAACACCAGAAACATACCAAAATCACACCAGAAACATCCCAAAATCACACCAGAAACACACCAGAAACCTACCAAAATCACACCAGAAACACACCAGAAACATACCAAAATCACACCAAAATCACACCAGAATCACACCAGAAACATCCCAAAATCACACCAGAAACACACCAGAAACCTACCAAAATCACACCAGAAACACACTAGAAACACACCATAAACACACCAAAATCACACCAGAATCACACCAGAAACACACCAGAAACATACCAAAATCACACCAACAACACACCAGAAACATACCAAAATCACACCAAATTCACACCAGAAACACACCAGAAACACACCAGAAACATACCAAAATCACACCAACAACACACCAGAAACATACCAAAATCACACCAAAATCACACCAGAATCACACCAGAAACACACCAAAATCACACCAGAAACACACCAGAAACATACCAAAATCAAACCAAAATCACACCAGAAACACACCAGAAACATACCAAAATCAAACCAAAATCACACCAGAATCACACCAGAAACACACCAGGAACACACCAGATACATACCAAAATCACACCAAATTCACACCAGAAACACACCAGAAACATACCAAAATCACACCAACAACACACCAGAAACATACCAAAATCACACCAAATTCACACCAGAAACACACCAGAAACACGCGAGAAACCTACCAAAATCACACCAAAAACACACCAGAAACACACCAGAAACATACCAAAATCACACCAAATTCACACCAGAAACACACCAGAAACCTACCAAAATCACACCAGAAACACACCAGAAACATACCAAAATCAAACCAAAATCACACCTGAATCACACCAGAAACACACCAGAAACACACCAGAAACCTACCAAAATCACACCAGAAACACACCAGAAACATACCAAAATCACACCAAAATCACACCAGAATCACACCAGTAACACACCAGAAAAACACCAGGAACATACCAAAATCACACCAGAAACATCCCAAAATCACACCAGAAACACACCAGAAACACACCAGAAACTTACCAAAATCACACCAAAATCACACCAGAATCACACCAGTAACACACCAGAAACCTACCAAAAACACACCAGAAACACACCAGAAACATCCCAAAATCACACCAGTATCACACATGAAACACACCAGAAACACACCAGAAACATACCAAAATCACACCAAAATCACACCAGTATCACACCAGAAACACACCAGAACCATACCAAAATCACACCAGAAACACGCGAGAAACATACCAAAAACACACCAGAAACCTACCAAAATCACACCAGAAACATCCCAAAATCACACCAGAAACACACCAGAAACACACCAGAAACACACCAGAAACATCCCAAAATCACACCAAAATCACACCAGAATCACACCAGAAACACAACAGAAACACACCAGAAACATACCAAAAACACACCAGAAACATCCCAAAATCACACCAAAATCACACCAGTATCACACAAGAAACACACCAGAAACATACCAAAATCACACCAAAATCACACCAGTATCACACCAGAAACACACCAGAAACACGCGAGAAACATACCAAAATCACACCAAAAACACACAAGAAACACACCAGAAACATACCAGAAACCTACCAAAATCACACCAGAAACACACCAGAAACACGCGAGAAACATACCAAAATCACACCAAATTCACACCAGAAACACACCAGAAACATACCAGAAACCTACCAAAATCACACCAGAAACACACCAGAAACATACCAAAATCACACCAAAATCACACGAGAATCACACCAGAAACACACCAGAAACCTACCAAAATCACACCAGAAACACACCAGAAGCATCCCAAAATCACACCAAATTCACACCAGAAACACATCAGAAACACGCGAGAAACATACCAAAATCACACCAAATTCACACCAGAAACACACCAGAAACATACCAAAATCACACCAAATTCACACCAAAATCACACCAGAATCACACCAAAATCACACCAGAATCACACCAGAATCACACCAGAAACACACCAGAACCACACCAGAAACACACCAAAATCACACCAGAAACACACCAGAAACATACCAAAATCACACCAAATTCACACCAGAAACACACCAGAAACACGCGAGAAACATACCAAAATCACACCAAATTCACACCAGAAACATACCAAAATCACACCAAATTCACACCAGAAACACACCAGAAACATACCAAAATCACACCAGAAACACACCAGAAACACACCAGAAACACACCAAATTCACACCAGAAACATACCAAAATCACACAAAATTTACACCAAAATCACACCAGAAACACACCAGAAAAACACCAGAAACACACCAAAATCACACCAAAATCACACCAGAAACATACCAGAAACACACTAGAAACATACCAAAATCACACCAAAATCACACCAAAATCACACCAGAAACACACCAGAAACACACTAGAAACATACCAAAATCACACCAAAATCACACCAGAAACACACCAAAATCACACCAGAAACATACCAGAGGGGGGGGGCACACTGACCTGGCTGCAGGGGGACTGAGGGGTGAGTTAGAAGGTGAGTTAGGGGGGGACACTGACCTGGCTGCAGGGGGACTGAGGGGTGAGTTAGGGGGTGAGTTAGGGGGTGGGTTAGGGGGGGGACACTGACCGGGCTGCAGGGGGACTGAGGGGTGAGTTAGAGGGTGGGTTAGGGGGGGACACTGACCTGGCTGCAGGGGGGCTGAGGGGTGAGTTAGGGGGTGGGTTAGGGGGGGGACACTGACCGGGCTGCAGGGGGACTGAGGGGTGAGTTAGAGGGTGAGTTAGGGGGTGGGTTAGGGGGGGACACTGACCTGGCTGCAGGGGGACTGAGGGGTGAGTAAGGGGGTGAGTTAGGGGGTGGGTTAGGGGGGGACACTGACCGGGCTGCAGGGGGACTGAGGGGTGAGTTAGAGGTGAGTTAAGGGGGGACACTGACCGGGCTGCAGGGGGACTGAGGGGTGAGTTAGAGGGTGGTTTAGGGGGGGACACTGACTGGGCTGCAGGGGGACTGAGGGGTGAGTTAGAGGTGAGTTAAGGGGGGACACTGACCGGGCTGCAGGGGGACTGAGGGGTGAGTTAGAGGGTGGGTTAGGGGGGGACACTGACTGGGCTGCAGGGGGACTGAGGGGTGAGTTAGAGGTGAGTTAAGGGGGGACACTGACCGGGCTGCAGGGGGACTGAGGGGTGAGTTAGAGGTGAGTTAAGGGGGGACACTGACCGGGCTGCAGGGGGACTGAGGGGTGAGTTAGGGGGTGGGTTAGGGGGGGACACTGACCTGGCTGCAGGGGGAGTTGTCACAGCAGCTGTCCCTCTCCGTGTCGTTGGTCCCGTAGTTCAGGGAGCTGCTGGAGGCCACTGAGCCGGGGGAGTTGTTGAGCAGCTGCGCAGACGTCAGCCTCTTTCCTCCGCGCTGCTGCTTGTTGTTGCTTTGCTTCAGGATTCGTTTTCGCGCCTCCACGTAGATGCGTCCGTACAGCGCGATGAGCAGCAGCGTGGGGATGTAGAAGGCTCCGAAGGTGGAGTAGATGGTGTAGAAGATGTGGTCCGTGTTGACGTCGCAGCTGGTCACCTCCTCCGCCTTCACCTGCCTCCAGAAGAACGGCGGCAGAGAGATGGAGATGGCGATGACCCAGGCCGTGGCGATCATGGCCGCCGCGCGTCTGGGCGTGCGCTTCTTCGTGTACTCCACCGCGTCCGTGATGGCCCAGTATCGGTCCAGCGCGATCACGCACAGGTGCAGGATGGAGGCGGTGCAGCAGGTGATGTCTGAGGACAGCCACATGTCACACATCACCTGGAGAAGGAGGAGAAGAAGCCTTCACAGATCAAATCAACAAGACCAACGAGCGTTACAGGAAATGAACCTCCACCACGTTTTACCCAAATTGAAAAACGTCTTAAAACAACGCATCAAATTAGCGACGGAAACAAGGATGAAAACACGTGAGGAAAAATCGGATCGGTTTAGTGGGTCTTAGCTTTCAAATCAGGCCTTACACTGGCCTATAGTCTGTAAACTCCCAGGTCAAGAAGATTAGAGTAAAGCCGAACTGGGAATATGTTCCGTTAAGGTAAGGGTTAAGAGTTTAATAGAAACAATCACAGCCGTGTGTTTTTAAAAGATTCACAGAGTCGCCTCAGAGACAGAAGGTTCCACAACAGACGATGGAGGAGGAGAACATGGTCCACTCAGACTCCATGTCTCCAACCTCCCTAGGGATCTGGGAGAAGCTCTTCCGGCTGACAGAGGGATCCACCAGATGTTCCCAACAGACCCTCACAACACGTTTGGGCCTCCCAGGTCTGACTGGCCTCCCCCCCTGCCAGCGGATCGAGCTCCGCCCCTCTCTTCATTCGTTCATCGACCTCCTGGTGCCACGTGCACTTATGGACACCCTTGTGCTCGAACATGGTGTTCGTTATGGACAAACCGTGACTAGCACAGAAGTCCAATAACAGAACACCACTCGGGTTCCGATCGGGGAGGCCGTTCTTCCCCATCACCCCCACCCAGGTCTCACTGTCGTTACCCACGTGGGTGTTGAAGTCCCCTTGTAGAACAATGGAGTCCCCAGCCGGAGCACCATCTAGTACTCTAGAGGGATACTAACCCATCTAGTACCCCTCCCAGGAAGGCCGGGTACTCTGCACCGATGTTGGGCCCGTAGGCCGAGACAACGGTGAGAGACCTGTCCCCAACCTGAAGGCATAGGGACGCGACCCTCTCATTCACCATTCGTCTGCTAGAGCGTCTGCTAGAGCGACCGCTAGAGCGACCGCTAGAGCGACTGTTAGAGCGACTGCTAGAGCGACTGTTAGAGCGACTGCTAGAGCGACTGTTAGAGCGTCTGCTAGAACGACTGCTAGAGCGACTGCTAGAACGACTGCTAGAGCGACTGCTAGAGCGACTGCTAGAGCGACTGCTAGAGCGACTGCTAGAGCGACTGCTAGAGCGACCGCTAGAGCGACTGTTAGAGCGACTGCTAGAGCGACTGTTAGAGCGACTGCTAGAGCGTCTGCTAGAACGACTGCTAGAGCGACCGCTAGAGCGTCTGCTAGAGCGACTGCTAGAGCGTCTGCTAGAGCGACTGCTAGAGCGACCGCTAGGGCGACCGCTAGAGCGACCGCTAGAGCGACTGTTAGAGCGACTGCTAGAGCGACCGCTAGAACGACTGCTAGAACGACTGCTAGAGCGTCTGCTAGAACGACTGCTAGAGCGACCGCTAGAGCGTCTGCTAGAGCGACTGCTAGAGCGACTGCTAGAGCGACTGCTAGAGCGACCGCTAGGGCGACCGCTAGAGCGACCGCTAGAGCGACTGTTAGAGCGACTGCTAGAGCGTCTGCTAGAGCGACCGCTAGAGCGACCGCTAGAGCGTCTGCTAGAGCGACCGCTAGAGCGACCGCTAGAGCGACTGCTAAAACGACCGCTAGGGCGACTGCTAGAACGACCGCTAGAGCGTCTGCTAGAGCGTCTGCTAGAGCGACTGCTAGAGCGTCTGCTAGAGCGTCTGCTAGAGCGTCTGCTAGAGCGACTGCTAGAGCGTCTGCTAGAGCGACTGCTAGAACAACTGCTAGAGCGACTGCTAGAGCGACTGCTAGAGCGTCTGCTAGAGCGACCGCTAGAGCGACTGTTAGAGCGACTGCTAGAGCGACTGCTAGAGCGACTGCTAGAGCGACTGCTAGAACAACTGCTAGAGCGACTGCTAGAGCGACTGCTAGAGCGTCTGCTAGAGCGACCGCTAGAGCGTCTGCTAGAGCGACTGCTAGAGCGTCTGCTAGAGCGACTGCTAGAGCACCTGCTAGAGCGTCTGCTAGAGCGACTGCTAGAACAACTGCTAGAGCGACTGCTAGAGCGACTGCTAGAGCGTCTGCTAGAGCGACCGCTAAAGCGACCGTTAGAGCGACTGCTAGAGCGACTGCTAGAGCGACTGCTAGAGCGACTGCTAGAACAACTGCTAGAGCGACTGCTAGAGCGACTGCTAGAGCGTCTGCTAGAGCGACTGCTAGAGCGTCTGCTAGAGCGACTGCTAGAGCGTCTGCTAGAGCGACTGCTAGAGCACCTGCTAGAGCGTCTGCTAGAGCGACTGCTAGAGCGACTGCTAGAGCGACTGCTAGAACAACTGCTAGAGCGACTGCTAGAGCGACTGCTAGAGCGTCTGCTAGAGCGACCGCTAGAGCGACTGTTAGAGCGACTGCTAGAGCGACCGCTAGAGCGACTGCTAGAGCGTCTGCTAGAGCGTCTGCTAGAGCGACTGCTAGAGCGTCTGCTAGAGCGACTGCTAGAGCACCTGCTAGAGCGTCTGCTAGAGCGACTGCTAGAGCGACTGCTAGAGCGACTGCTAGAACAACTGCTAGAGCGACTGCTAGAGCGTCTGCTAGAGCGACCGCTAGAGCGACTGTTAGAGCGACTGCTAGAGCGACCGCTAGAGCGACTGCTAGAGCGTCTGCTAGAGCGTCTGCTAGAGCGTCTGCTAGAGCGACTGCTAGAGCGTCTGCTAGAGCGACTGCTAGAGCGACCGCTAGAGCACCTGCTAGAGCGTCTGCTAGAACGACTGCTAGAGCGACTGCTAGAGCGACTGCTAGAGCGACTGCTAGAACAACTGCTAGAGCGACTGCTAGAGCGTCTGCTAGAGCGTCTGCTAGAGCGACCGCTAGAGCGTCTGCTAGAACGACTGCTAGAGCGACTGCTAGAACGACCGCTAGGGCGACTGCTAGAACGACCGCTAGGGCGACTGCTAGAGCGTCTGCTAGAGCGTCTGCTAGAGCGACCGCTTGAGCGACCGCTAGAGCGACTGCTAGAGCGACCGCTAGAGCGTCTGCTAGAGCGACTGCTAGAGCGTCTGCTAGAGCGTCTGCTAGAGCGACTGCTAGAGCGTCTGCTAGAGCGACTGCTAGAGCGACCGCTAGAGCACCTGCTAGAGCGTCTGCTAGAACGACTGCTAGAGCGACTGCTAGAGCGACTGCTAGAGCGACTGCTAGAACAACTGCTAGAGCGACTGCTAGAGCGTCTGCTAGAGCGTCTGCTAGAGCGACCGCTAGAGCGTCTGCTAGAACGACTGCTAGAGCGACCGCTAGAGCGTCTGCTAGAGCGACCGCTAGAACGACTGCTAGAGCGTCTGCTAGAGCGACTGCTAGAGCGACTGCTAGAACGACTGCTAGAGCGTCTGCTAGAACGACTGCTAGAACGACTGCTAGAGCGTCTGCTAGAACGACTGCTAGAGCGACTGCTAAAACGACTGCTAGAGCGACTGCTAAAACGACCGCTAGGGCGACTGCTAGAACGACCGCTAGGGCGACTGCTAGAGCGTCTGCTAGAGCGACCGCTAGAGCGACCGCTAGAGCGACCGCTAGAGCGACTGTTAGAGCGACTGCTAGAGCGACTGTTAGAGCGACTGCTAGAGCGTCTGCTAGAACGACTGCTAGAGCGACTGCTAAAACGACTGCTAGAGCGACTGCTAAAACGACCGCTAGGGCGACTGCTAGAACGACCGCTAGGGCGACTGCTAGAGCGTCTGCTAGAGCGTCTGCTAGAGCGACTGCTAGAGCGTCTGCTAGAGCGTCTGCTAGAGCGACTGCTAGAACGTCTGCTAGAGCGACTGCTAGAGCGACCGCTAGAGCACCTGCTAGAGCGTCTGCTAGAACGACTGCTAGAGCGACTGCTAGAGCGACTGCTAGAACAACTGCTAGAGCGACTGCTAGAGCGACTGCTAGAGCGTCTGTTAGAGCGACTGCTAGAGCGTCTGCTAGAGCGACCGCTAGAGCGTCTGCTAGAACGACTGCTAGAGCGACCGCTAGAGCGTCTGCTAGAGCGACTGCTAGAGCGACTGCTAGAACGACTGCTAGAGCGTCTGCTAGAACGACTGCTAGAACGACTGCTAGAGCGTCTGCTAGAACGACTGCTAGAGCGACTGCTAAAACGACTGCTAGAGCGACTGCTAAAACGACCGCTAGGGCGACTGCTAGAACGACCGCTAGGGCGACTGCTAGAGCGTCTGCTAGAGCGACCGCTAGAGCGACCGCTAGAGCGACCGCTAGAGCGACCGCTAGAGCGACTGTTAGAGCGACTGCTAGAGCGACTGTTAGAGCGACTGCTAGAGCGTCTGCTAGAACGACTGCTAGAGCGACTGCTAAAACGACTGCTAGAGCGACTGCTAAAACGACCGCTAGGGCGACTGCTAGAACGAACGCTAGGGCGACTGCTAGAGCGTCTGCTAGAGCGTCTGCTAGAGCGACTGCTAGAGCGTCTGCTAGAGCGTCTGCTAGAGCGACTGCTAGAGCGTCTGCTAGAGCGACTGCTAGAGCGACCGCTAGAGCACCTGCTAGAGCGTCTGCTAGAACGACTGCTAGAGCGACTGCTAGAGCGACTGCTAGAACAACTGCTAGAGCGACTGCTAGAGCGTCTGCTAGAGCGTCTGCTAGAGCGACCGCTAGAGCGTCTGCTAGAACGACTGCTAGAGCGACCGCTAGAGCGTCTGCTAGAGCGACTGCTAGAGCGACTGCTAGAGCGTCTGCTAGAGCGACTGCTAGAGCGTCTGCTAGAGCGTCTGCTAGAGCGACCGCTAGAGCGACTGCTAGAACGACTGCTAGAACGACTGCTAGAGCACCTGCTAGAGCGTCTGCTAGAACGACTGCTAGAGCGACTGCTAGAGCGACTGCTAGAGCGACTGCTAGAGCGTCTGCTAGAGCGTCTGCTAGAGCGACCGCTAGAGCGACTGCTAGAACGACTGCTAGAACGACTGCTAGAGCGACTGCTAGAGCGACTGCTAGAGCGACTGCTAGAGCGTCTGCTAGAGCGTCTGCTAGAGCGACCGCTAGAGCGACCGCTAGAGCGTCTGCTAGAGCGACTGCTAGGGCGACCGCTAGAGCGACTGCTAGAGCGACTGCTAGAACGACTGCTAGAGCGACCGCTAGGGCACCTGCTAGAGCGTCTGCTAGAACGACTGCTAGAGCGACTGCTAGAGCGACTGCTAGAGCGACTGCTAGAACAACTGCTAGAGCGACTGCTAGAGCGTCTGCTAGAGCGTCTGCTAGAGCGACCGCTAGAGCGTCTGCTAGAACGACTGCTAGAGCGACCGCTAGAGCGACTGCTAGAACGACTGCTAGAGCGACTGCTAGAACGACTGCTAGAGTGTCTGCTAGAACGACTGCTAGAACGACTGCTAGAACGACTGCTAGAGCGTCTGCTAGAGCGACTGCTAGAGCGACTGCTAGAACGACTGCTAGAGTGTCTGCTAGAACGACTGCTAGAGCGACTGCTAGAGCGACTGCTAGAACGACTGCTAGAGCGACCGCTAGGGCGACTGCTAGAGCGACTGCTAGAGCGACTGCTAGAACGACTGCTAGAACGACTGCTAGAGCGACTGCTAGAACGACTGCTAGAGTGTCTGCTAGAACGACTGCTAGAACGACTGCTAGAACGACTGCTAGAGCGTCTGCTAGAGCGACTGCTAGAGCGACTGCTAGAACGACTGCTAGAGTGTCTGCTAGAACGACTGCTAGAACGACTGCTAGAGCGTCTGCTAGAACGACTGCTAGAGCGACTGCTAAAACGACTGCTAGAGCGACTGCTAAAACGACCGCTAGGGCGACTGCTAGAACGACCGCTAGGGCGACTGCTAGAGCGTCTGCTAGAGCGACCGCTAGAGCGACCGCTAGAGCGACCGCTAGAGCGACTGTTAGAGCGACTGCTAGAGCGACTGTTAGAGCGACTGCTAGAGCGTCTGCTAGAACGACTGCTAGAGCGACTGCTAAAACGACTGCTAGAGCGACTGCTAAAACGACCGCTAGGGCGACTGCTAGAACGACCGCTAGGGCGACTGCTAGAGCGTCTGCTAGAGCGTCTGCTAGAGCGACTGCTAGAGCGTCTGCTAGAGCGTCTGCTAGGGCGTCTGCTAGAGCGACTGCTAGAGCGACTGCTAGAGCGTCTGCTAGAGCGACTGCTAGAGCGACCGCTAGAGCACCTGCTAGAGCGTCTGCTAGAACGACTGCTAGAGCGACTGCTAGAGCGACTGCTAGAACAACTGCTAGAGCGACTGCTAGAGCGTCTGCTAGAGCGTCTGCTAGAGCGACCGCTAGAGCGTCTGCTAGAACGACTGCTAGAGCGACCGCTAGAGCGTCTGCTAGAGCGACTGCTAGAGCGACTGCTAGAACGACTGCTAGAGCGTCTGCTAGAACGACTGCTAGAACGACTGCTAGAGCGTCTGCTAGAACGACTGCTAGAGCGACTGCTAAAACGACCGCTAGGGCGACTGCTAGAACGACCGCTAGGGCGACTGCTAGAGCGTCTGCTAGAGCGACTGCTAGAGCGACTGCTAGAGCGACTGCTAGAGCGTCTGTTAGAGCGACTGCTAGAGCGACCGCTAGAGCGACTGCTAGAGCGACCGCTAGAGCGACCGCTAGAGCGTCTGCTAGAACGACTGCTAGAGCGACTGTTAGAGCGACTGTTAGAGCGACTGCTAGAGCGACCGCTAGAGCGACCGCTAGAGCGACTGCTAGAGCGACTGCTAGAGCGACTGCTAGAGCGACTGTTAGAGCGACTGTTAGAGCGACTGCTAGAACGACCGCTAGAGCGACCGCTAGAGCGTCTGCTAGAGCGTCTGCTAGAGCGACTGCTAGAGCGACTGCTAGAGCGACCGCTAGAGCGACCGCTAGAGCGTCTGCTAGAGCGACTGCTAGAGCGTCTGCTAGAGCGACTGCTAGAGCGACTGCTAGAGCGACCGCTAGAGCGACCGCTAGAGCGTCTGCTAGAGCGACTGCTAGAACGACTGCTAGAGCGACCGCTAGAGCGACTGCTAGAGCGACCGCTAGAACGACCGCTAGAGCGACCGCTAGAGCGACTGCTAGAACGACCGCTAGAGCGACCGCTAGAACGACCGCTAGAGCGTCTGCTAGAGCGACCGCTAGAGCGACTGCTAGAGCGTCTGCTAGAGCGACTGCTAGAACGACCGCTAGAGCGACCGCTAGAGCGACCGCTAGAACGACCGCTAGAGCGACCGCTAGAGCGACTGCTAGAACGACCGCTAGAGCGACCGCTAGAACGACCGCTAGGGCGTCTGCTAGAGCGACTGCTAGAGCGACTGCTAGAGCGACTGCTAGAACGACCGCTAGGGCGTCTGCTAGAGCGACTGCTAGAGCGACTGCTAGAGCGACTGCTAGAGCGTCGGCTAGAGCGTCGGCTAGGGCGTCTGCTAGGGCGTCTGCTAGAGCGACTGCTAGAGCGACTGCTAGAGCGTCGGCTAGGGCGTCTGCTAGGGCGTCTGCTAGAGCGTCTGCTAGAGCGACTGCTAGAGCGTCGGCTAGAGCGTCGGCTAGGGCGTCTGCTAGGGCGTCTGCTAGAGCGACTGCTAGAGCGACTGCTAGAGCGTCGGCTAGAGCGTCGGCTAGGGCGTCTGCTAGGGCGTCTGCTAGGGCGACTGCTAGAGCGACTGCTAGAGCGACTGCTAGAGCGACTGTTAGAGCGACTGCTAGAGCGACTGCTAGAGCGACTGCTAGAGCGTCGGCTAGAGCGTCGGCTAGGGCGTCTGCTAGGGCGACTGCTAGAGCGACTGCTAGAGCGACTGCTAGAGCGACTGCTAGAGCGACTGTTAGAGCGACTGCTAGAGCGACTGCTAGAGCGACTGCTAGAGCGACTGCTAGAGCGACCGCTAGAGCGACTGCTAGAGCGTCTGCTAGAGCGACTGCTAGAGCATCTGCTAGAGCGACTGCTAGAGCGACTGCTAGAGCGACCGCTAGAGCGACCGCTAGAGCGTCTGCTAGAGCGACTGCTAGAACGACTGCTAGAGCGACTGCTAGAGCGACTGCTAGAGCGACTGCTAGAGCGACCGCTAGAACGACCGCTAGAGCGACCGCTAGAGCGACTGCTAGAACGACCGCTAGAGCGACCGCTAGAGCGACCGCTAGAGCGTCTGTTAGAGCGACTGCTAGAGCGACTGCTAGAGCGACTGCTAGAGCGACTGCTAGAGCGACTGCTAGAACGACTGCTAGAGCGTCTGCTAGAGCGACTGCTAGAACGACCGCTAGAACGACCGCTAGAGCGTCTGTTAGAGCGACTGCTAGAGCGACTGCTAGAGCGACTGCTAGAGCGACTGCTAGAGCGTCTGCTAGAGCGACTGCTAGAACGACCGCTAGAACGACCGCTAGAACGACCGCTAGAGCGACCGCTAGAGCGACCGCTAGAGCGACCGCTAGAGCGACCGCTAGAACGACCGCTAGAACGACTGCTAGAGCGACTGCTAGAGCGTCTGCTAGAGCGACCGCTAGAGCGACCGCTAGAGCGACCGCTAGAGCGACCGCTAGAGCGTCCGCTAGAGCGACCGCTAGAGCGACCGCTAGAGCGACCGCTAGAGCGACCGCTAGAGCGACCGCTAGAGCGTCCGCTAGAGCGACCGCTAGAGCGTCCGCTAGAGCGACCGCTAGAGCGACCGCTAGAGCGTCTGCTAGAGCGACCGCTAGAGCGACTGCTAGAACGACTGCTAGAGCGACTGCTAGAGCGACTGCTAGAGCGTCTGCTAGAGCTACCGCTAGAGCAACTGCTAGAGCGTCTGCTAGAGCGTCGGCTAGAGCGTCGGCTAGAGCGACTGCTAGAGCGACTGCTAAAACGACCGCTAGGGCGACTGCTAGAACGACCGCTAGAGCGTCTGCTAGAGCGTCTGCTAGAGCGACTGCTAGAGCGACTGCTAGAGCGACTGTTAGAGCGACTGCTAGAGCGACTGCTAGAGCGACTGCTAGAGCGTCGGCTAGAGCGACTGCTAGAGCGACCGCTAGAGCGACTGCTAGAGCGTCTGCTAGAGCGTCTGCTAGAGCGACTGCTAGAGCGACTGCTAGAGCGACTGCTAGAGCGACCGCTAGAGCGACTGCTAGAGCATCTGCTAGAGCGACTGCTAGAGCGACTGCTAGAGCGACCGCTAGAGCGACCGCTAGAGCGTCTGCTAGAGCGACTGCTAGAACGACTGCTAGAACGACTGCTAGAGCGACTGCTAAAACGACTGCTAGAGCGACTGCTAAAACGACCGCTAGGGCGACTGCTAGAACGAACGCTAGGGCGACTGCTAGAGCGTCTGCTAGAGCGTCTGCTAGAGCGACTGCTAGAGCGTCTGCTAGAGCGTCTGCTAGAGCGACTGCTAGAGCGTCTGCTAGAGCGACTGCTAGAGCGACCGCTAGAGCACCTGCTAGAGCGTCTGCTAGAACGACTGCTAGAGCGACTGCTAGAGCGACTGCTAGAACAACTGCTAGAGCGACTGCTAGAGCGTCTGCTAGAGCGTCTGCTAGAGCGACCGCTAGAGCGTCTGCTAGAACGACTGCTAGAGCGACCGCTAGAGCGTCTGCTAGAGCGACTGCTAGAGCGACTGCTAGAGCGTCTGCTAGAGCGACTGCTAGAGCGTCTGCTAGAGCGTCTGCTAGAGCGACCGCTAGAGCGACTGCTAGAACGACTGCTAGAACGACTGCTAGAGCACCTGCTAGAGCGTCTGCTAGAACGACTGCTAGAGCGACTGCTAGAGCGACTGCTAGAGCGACTGCTAGAGCGTCTGCTAGAGCGTCTGCTAGAGCGACCGCTAGAGCGACTGCTAGAACGACTGCTAGAACGACTGCTAGAGCGACTGCTAGAGCGACTGCTAGAGCGACTGCTAGAGCGTCTGCTAGAGCGTCTGCTAGAGCGACCGCTAGAGCGACCGCTAGAGCGTCTGCTAGAGCGACTGCTAGGGCGACCGCTAGAGCGACTGCTAGAGCGACTGCTAGAACGACTGCTAGAGCGACCGCTAGGGCACCTGCTAGAGCGTCTGCTAGAACGACTGCTAGAGCGACTGCTAGAGCGACTGCTAGAGCGACTGCTAGAACAACTGCTAGAGCGACTGCTAGAGCGTCTGCTAGAGCGTCTGCTAGAGCGACCGCTAGAGCGTCTGCTAGAACGACTGCTAGAGCGACCGCTAGAGCGACTGCTAGAACGACTGCTAGAGCGACTGCTAGAACGACTGCTAGAGTGTCTGCTAGAACGACTGCTAGAACGACTGCTAGAACGACTGCTAGAGCGTCTGCTAGAGCGACTGCTAGAGCGACTGCTAGAACGACTGCTAGAGTGTCTGCTAGAACGACTGCTAGAGCGACTGCTAGAGCGACTGCTAGAACGACTGCTAGAGCGACCGCTAGGGCGACTGCTAGAGCGACTGCTAGAGCGACTGCTAGAACGACTGCTAGAACGACTGCTAGAGCGACTGCTAGAACGACTGCTAGAGTGTCTGCTAGAACGACTGCTAGAACGACTGCTAGAACGACTGCTAGAGCGTCTGCTAGAGCGACTGCTAGAGCGACTGCTAGAACGACTGCTAGAGTGTCTGCTAGAACGACTGCTAGAACGACTGCTAGAGCGTCTGCTAGAACGACTGCTAGAGCGACTGCTAAAACGACTGCTAGAGCGACTGCTAAAACGACCGCTAGGGCGACTGCTAGAACGACCGCTAGGGCGACTGCTAGAGCGTCTGCTAGAGCGACCGCTAGAGCGACCGCTAGAGCGACCGCTAGAGCGACTGTTAGAGCGACTGCTAGAGCGACTGTTAGAGCGACTGCTAGAGCGTCTGCTAGAACGACTGCTAGAGCGACTGCTAAAACGACTGCTAGAGCGACTGCTAAAACGACCGCTAGGGCGACTGCTAGAACGACCGCTAGGGCGACTGCTAGAGCGTCTGCTAGAGCGTCTGCTAGAGCGACTGCTAGAGCGTCTGCTAGAGCGTCTGCTAGGGCGTCTGCTAGAGCGACTGCTAGAGCGACTGCTAGAGCGTCTGCTAGAGCGACTGCTAGAGCGACCGCTAGAGCACCTGCTAGAGCGTCTGCTAGAACGACTGCTAGAGCGACTGCTAGAGCGACTGCTAGAACAACTGCTAGAGCGACTGCTAGAGCGTCTGCTAGAGCGTCTGCTAGAGCGACCGCTAGAGCGTCTGCTAGAACGACTGCTAGAGCGACCGCTAGAGCGTCTGCTAGAGCGACTGCTAGAGCGACTGCTAGAACGACTGCTAGAGCGTCTGCTAGAACGACTGCTAGAACGACTGCTAGAGCGTCTGCTAGAACGACTGCTAGAGCGACTGCTAAAACGACCGCTAGGGCGACTGCTAGAACGACCGCTAGGGCGACTGCTAGAGCGTCTGCTAGAGCGACTGCTAGAGCGACTGCTAGAGCGACTGCTAGAGCGTCTGTTAGAGCGACTGCTAGAGCGACCGCTAGAGCGACTGCTAGAGCGACCGCTAGAGCGACCGCTAGAGCGTCTGCTAGAACGACTGCTAGAGCGACTGTTAGAGCGACTGTTAGAGCGACTGCTAGAGCGACCGCTAGAGCGACCGCTAGAGCGACTGCTAGAGCGACTGCTAGAGCGACTGCTAGAGCGACTGTTAGAGCGACTGTTAGAGCGACTGCTAGAACGACCGCTAGAGCGACCGCTAGAGCGTCTGCTAGAGCGTCTGCTAGAGCGACTGCTAGAGCGACTGCTAGAGCGACCGCTAGAGCGACCGCTAGAGCGTCTGCTAGAGCGACTGCTAGAGCGTCTGCTAGAGCGACTGCTAGAGCGACTGCTAGAGCGACCGCTAGAGCGACCGCTAGAGCGTCTGCTAGAGCGACTGCTAGAACGACTGCTAGAGCGACTGCTAGAGCGACTGCTAGAGCGACCGCTAGAACGACCGCTAGAGCGACCGCTAGAGCGACTGCTAGAACGACCGCTAGAGCGACCGCTAGAACGACCGCTAGAGCGTCTGCTAGAGCGACCGCTAGAGCGACTGCTAGAGCGTCTGCTAGAGCGACTGCTAGAACGACCGCTAGAGCGACCGCTAGAGCGACCGCTAGAACGACCGCTAGAGCGACCGCTAGAGCGACTGCTAGAACGACCGCTAGAGCGACCGCTAGAACGACCGCTAGGGCGTCTGCTAGAGCGACTGCTAGAGCGACTGCTAGAGCGACTGCTAGAACGACCGCTAGGGCGTCTGCTAGAGCGACTGCTAGAGCGACTGCTAGAGCGACTGCTAGAGCGTCGGCTAGAGCGTCGGCTAGGGCGTCTGCTAGGGCGTCTGCTAGAGCGACTGCTAGAGCGACTGCTAGAGCGTCGGCTAGGGCGTCTGCTAGGGCGTCTGCTAGAGCGTCTGCTAGAGCGACTGCTAGAGCGTCGGCTAGAGCGTCGGCTAGGGCGTCTGCTAGGGCGTCTGCTAGAGCGACTGCTAGAGCGACTGCTAGAGCGTCGGCTAGAGCGTCGGCTAGGGCGTCTGCTAGGGCGACTGCTAGAGCGACTGCTAGAGCGACTGCTAGAGCGACTGTTAGAGCGACTGCTAGAGCGACTGCTAGAGCGACTGCTAGAGCGTCGGCTAGAGCGTCGGCTAGGGCGTCTGCTAGGGCGACTGCTAGAGCGACTGCTAGAGCGACTGCTAGAGCGACTGCTAGAGCGACTGTTAGAGCGACTGCTAGAGCGACTGCTAGAGCGACTGCTAGAGCGACTGCTAGAGCGACCGCTAGAGCGACTGCTAGAGCGTCTGCTAGAGCGACTGCTAGAGCATCTGCTAGAGCGACTGCTAGAGCGACTGCTAGAGCGACCGCTAGAGCGACCGCTAGAGCGTCTGCTAGAGCGACTGCTAGAACGACTGCTAGAGCGACTGCTAGAGCGACTGCTAGAGCGACTGCTAGAGCGACCGCTAGAACGACCGCTAGAGCGACCGCTAGAGCGACTGCTAGAACGACCGCTAGAGCGACCGCTAGAGCGACCGCTAGAGCGTCTGTTAGAGCGACTGCTAGAGCGACTGCTAGAGCGACTGCTAGAGCGACTGCTAGAGCGACTGCTAGAACGACTGCTAGAGCGTCTGCTAGAGCGACTGCTAGAACGACCGCTAGAACGACCGCTAGAGCGTCTGTTAGAGCGACTGCTAGAGCGACTGCTAGAGCGACTGCTAGAGCGACTGCTAGAGCGTCTGCTAGAGCGACTGCTAGAACGACCGCTAGAACGACCGCTAGAACGACCGCTAGAGCGACCGCTAGAGCGACCGCTAGAGCGACCGCTAGAGCGACCGCTAGAACGACCGCTAGAACGACTGCTAGAGCGACTGCTAGAGCGTCTGCTAGAGCGACCGCTAGAGCGACCGCTAGAGCGACCGCTAGAGCGACCGCTAGAGCGTCCGCTAGAGCGACCGCTAGAGCGACCGCTAGAGCGACCGCTAGAGCGACCGCTAGAGCGACCGCTAGAGCGTCCGCTAGAGCGACCGCTAGAGCGTCCGCTAGAGCGACCGCTAGAGCGACCGCTAGAGCGTCTGCTAGAGCGACCGCTAGAGCGAATGCTAGAACGACTGCTAGAGCGACTGCTAGAGCGACTGCTAGAGCGTCTGCTAGAGCTACCGCTAGAGCAACTGCTAGAGCGTCTGCTAGAGCGTCGGCTAGAGCGTCGGCTAGAGCGACTGCTAGAGCGACTGCTAAAACGACCGCTAGGGCGACTGCTAGAACGACCGCTAGAGCGTCTGCTAGAGCGTCTGCTAGAGCGACTGCTAGAGCGACTGCTAGAGCGACTGTTAGAGCGACTGCTAGAGCGACTGCTAGAGCGACTGCTAGAGCGTCGGCTAGAGCGACTGCTAGAGCGACCGCTAGAGCGACTGCTAGAGCGTCTGCTAGAGCGTCTGCTAGAGCGACTGCTAGAGCGACTGCTAGAGCGACTGCTAGAGCGACCGCTAGAGCGACTGCTAGAGCATCTGCTAGAGCGACTGCTAGAGCGACTGCTAGAGCGACCGCTAGAGCGACCGCTAGAGCGTCTGCTAGAGCGACTGCTAGAACGACTGCTAGAGCGACTGCTAGAGCGACTGCTAGAGCGACCGCTAGAACGACCGCTAGAGCGACCGCTAGAGCGACTGCTAGAACGACCGCTAGAGCGACCGCTAGAGCGACCGCTAGAGCGTCTGTTAGAGCGACTGCTAGAGCGACTGCTAGAGCGACTGCAAGAGCGACTGCTAGAGCGACTGCTAGAACGACTGCTAGAGCGTCTGCTAGAGCGACTGCTAGAACGACCGCTAGAACGACCGCTAGAGCGTCTGTTAGAGCGACTGCTAGAGCGACTGCTAGAGCGACTGCTAGAGCGACTGCTAGAGCGTCTGCTAGAGCGACTGCTAGAACGACCGCTAGAACGACCGCTAGAACGACCGCTAGAGCGACCGCTAGAGCGACCGCTAGAGCGACCGCTAGAACGACCGCTAGAACGACTGCTAGAGCGACTGCTAGAGCGTCTGCTAGAGCGACCGCTAGAGCGACCGCTAGAGCGACCGCTAGAGCGACCGCTAGAGCGACCGCTAGAGCGTCCGCTAGAGCGACCGCTAGAGCGACCGCTAGAGCGACCGCTAGAGCGACCGCTAGAGCGACCGCTAGAGCGACCGCTAGAGCGTCCGCTAGAGCGACCGCTAGAGCGTCCGCTAGAGCGACCGCTAGAGCGACCGCTAGAGCGACCGCTAGAGCGACCGCTAGAGCGTCTGCTAGAGCGACTGCTAGAGCGACTGCTAGAGCGACTGTTAGAGCGACTGTTAGAGCGTCGGCTAGAGCGTCGGCTAGAGCGTCGGCTAGAGCGACTGCTAGAGCGTCTGCTAGAGCGACTGCTAGAGCGTCTGCTAGAGCGACCGCTAGAGCGACTGCTAGAACGACTGCTAGAACGACTGCTAGAGCGTCTGCTAGAACGACTGCTAGAGCGTCTGCTAGAACGACTGCTAGAGCGACTGCTAGAGCGACTGCTAGAGCGACTGCTAGAACGACGGCTAGAGCGACTGCTAGGGCGTCTGCTAGAACGACTGCTAGAGCGTCTGCTAGAACGACTGCTAGAGCGACTGCTAGAGCGTCTGCTAGAACGACTGCTAGGGCGTCTGCTAGAACGACTGCTAGAGCGTCTGCTAGAACGACTGCTAGAGCACCTGCTAGAGCGACTGCTAGAGCGACTGCTAGAGCGACTGCTAGAGCGTCTGCTAGAGCGACTGCTAGAGCGTCTGCTAGAACGACTGCTAGAGCGACTGCTAGAGCGACTGCTAGAGCGACTGCTAGAACGACTGCTAGAGCGACTGCTAGAGCGTCTGCTAGAGCGACCGCTAGAGCGACCGCTAGAGCGTCTGCTAGAGCGACCGCTAGAGCGACCGCTAGAGCGACTGCTAGAGCGACTGTTAGAGCGACTGCTAGAACGACCGCTAGAGCGTCTGTTAGAGCGACTGCTAGAGCGACTGCTAGAGCGACTGCTAGAGCGACTGCTAGAGCGTCTGCTAGAGCGACTGCTAGAACGACCGCTAGAACGACCGCTAGAACGACCGCTAGAACGACCGCTAGAGCGACCGCTAGAGCGACTGCTAGAACGACCGCTAGAGCGACCGCTAGAGCGACCGCTAGAGCGTCTGTTAGAGCGACTGCTAGAGCGACTGCTAGAGCGACTGCTAGAGCGACCGCTAGAGCGACCGCTAGAGCGACCGCTAGAGCGTCTGCTAGAGCGACTGCTAGAACGACTGCTAGAGCGACTGCTAGAGCGACTGCTAGAGCGACCGCTAGAACGACCGCTAGAGCGACCGCTAGAGCGACTGCTAGAACGACCGCTAGAGCGACCGCTAGAGCGACCGCTAGAGCGTCTGTTAGAGCGACTGCTAGAGCGACTGCTAGAGCGACTGCAAGAGCGACTGCTAGAGCGACTGCTAGAACGACCGCTAGAGCGACTGCTAGAGCGTCGGCTAGAGCGACTGCTAGAGCGACCGCTAGAGCGACTGCTAGAGCGTCTGCTAGAGCGACTGCTAGAGCATCTGCTAGAGCGACTGCTAGAGCGACTGCTAGAGCGACCGCTAGAGCGACCGCTAGAGCGTCTGCTAGAGCGACTGCTAGAACGACTGCTAGAGCGACTGCTAGAGCGACTGCTAGAGCGACTGCTAGAGCGACCGCTAGAACGACCGCTAGAGCGACCGCTAGAGCGACTGCTAGAACGACCGCTAGAGCGTCTGTTAGAGCGACTGCTAGAGCGACTGCTAGAGCGTCTGTTAGAGCGACTGCTAGAGCGACTGCTAGAGCGACTGCTAGAGCGACTGCTAGAGCGACTGCTAGAACGACTGCTAGAGCGTCTGCTAGAGCGTCTGCTAGAACGACTGCTAGAGCGACTGCTAGAGCGACTGCTAGAGCGACCGCTAGAACGACCGCTAGAGCGACCGCTAGAGCGACTGCTAGAACGACCGCTAGAGCGACCGCTAGAGCGACCGCTAGAGCGACCGCTAGAGCGTCTGTTAGAGCGACTGCTAGAGCGACTGCTAGAGCGACTGCAAGAGCGACTGCTAGAGCGACTGCTAGAACGACTGCTAGAGCGTCTGCTAGAGCGACTGCTAGAACGACCGCTAGAACGACCGCTAGAGCGTCTGTTAGAGCGACTGCTAGAGCGACTGCTAGAGCGACTGCTAGAGCGACTGCTAGAGCGTCTGCTAGAGCGACTGCTAGAACGACCGCTAGAACGACCGCTAGAACGACCGCTAGAGCGACCGCTAGAGCGACCGCTAGAGCGACCGCTAGAACGACCGCTAGAACGACTGCTAGAGCGACTGCTAGAGCGTCTGCTAGAGCGACCGCTAGAGCGACCGCTAGAGCGACCGCTAGAGCGACCGCTAGAGCGTCCGCTAGAGCGACCGCTAGAGCGACCGCTAGAGCGACCGCTAGAGCGACCGCTAGAGCGACCGCTAGAGCGACCGCTAGAGCGTCCGCTAGAGCGACCGCTAGAGCGTCCGCTAGAGCGACCGCTAGAGCGACCGCTAGAGCGACCGCTAGAGCGACCGCTAGAGCGTCTGCTAGAGCGACTGCTAGAGCGACTGCTAGAGCGACTGTTAGAGCGACTGTTAGAGCGTCGGCTAGAGCGTCGGCTAGAGCGTCGGCTAGAGCGACTGCTAGAGCGTCTGCTAGAGCGACTGCTAGAGCGTCTGCTAGAGCGACTGCTAGAGCGACTGCTAGAACGACTGCTAGAGCACCTGCTAGAGCGACTGCTAGAGCGACTGCTAGAGCGACTGCTAGAGCGTCTGCTAGAGCGACTGCTAGAGCGTCTGCTAGAACGACTGCTAGAGCGACTGCTAGAGCGACCGCTAGAGCGACTGCTAGAACGACTGCTAGAGCGACTGCTAGAGCGTCTGCTAGAGCGACCGCTAGAGCGACCGCTAGAGCGACCGCTAGAGCGACCGCTCTAGCGGATTTTGGAGAAAATCCAAATCTAAAATCTTCTTGAAAAAAGTGTCAAAATAGCGACAAAAACGAGACGAAATGTGGCAAAAATCCAAAAAATGTCATAAAAGCAAGAACAGCGCGAGGAAAAGATCCATTTTCCATTTTGTATCGTTCAAATGCGGCGTATCACTGGTCTATAGGCTGTGCTCTATGGATTTGGGTAAAGCTGGAGACAATGCGCTCGGTTAAGGCGGGGGGTAAGAGGTTAAACTCCGCGGTTTTCCTCGAGTGAAAGTAAAACCAGTTTTGGACCAAATGTCCCGAATCCCGTGAGAGACGCTGACAGGTCAAAGCAAACGCAGAGGTTCTGATGCTCCACTGAAGCCTGAGGAGCATCTATACCTGTCCGAGCGTCCAGCTCTGCAGCACGGTGTAGAGCGCGCTGATGGGCATCACCAGCAGCGACACGAGCAGGTCCGTGAGCGCCAGCGACGCGATCAGGAAGTTTCCCGGTGTTTGGAGCTTCCGTGACTTGTAGATGGTGACGATGACGAAGGCGTTGGAGAGCGTGGTGGCCAGGGTGATGAGCGCGAGCGTGGTGAAGAGCCCCGCGCGGAACGCCACGCCGCTGCCCTCCGGAGCCTCCGCCGCGGTGGCATTGCCCCACGCGTCGCTGTCGTTGTTGGACGCGTTCCTGGCCATTCCTCCGCCATCGACTCACAAACCGAACAGGCGCGACTCCACGGCCGTTATCCGCTCCGCTTCTGCCGCCGCTTCTTCATCCTCTTCGTCGCCTTTGGACAAAACGGTCCACGGAGAGTCGCGCTTTTACGCACCGGCGCCGCATCCTTTTCCGCTCCGGCGAAACTCACATCATCTCCATGTGAGAATCTCCGGTGATACTCCCGTGTGCCCGTGTGAAGAGGCTCCGGTCCCGGGTCCAGCTGAAGCTCTGGGACCGGGGGCAGGTTTTTAGTCCGCGACCGGAGACTTTCTGCGTGCGAATACGTGAGCGGGGCGCGTGTCTGCCGCTTAAGTACCGCGTGCGCCTCTCTCTCCTCTCTCCTCTCTCTCCTCTCTCCTCTCTCTCTCCTCTCTCCCCTCTCTCTCTCCTCTCTCTCCTCTCTCTCTCCTCTCTCTCCTCTCTCTCTCCTCTCTCCTCTCTCTCCTCTCTCTCTCCCCCCTCTCTCTCTCCTCTCTCTCTCCTCTCTCCCCTCTCTCTCTCCTCTCTCTCTCCTCTCTCCCCTCTCTCTCTCCTCTCTCTCTCCTCTCTCTCCTCTCTCTCTCCCCTCTCTCTCCTCTCTCCCCTCTCTCTCCCCCCTCTCTCTCTCCCCCCTCTCTCTCTCTCTCTCTCTCTCTCCTCTCTCTCTCCTCTCTGTCTCCCCCCTCTCTCTCCCCCCCCTCCTCTCTCCCCTCTCTCTCTCCTCTCTCCCCCTCTCTCTCTCTCTCCTCTCTCTCTCCCCTCTCTCTCTCCCCTCTCTCTCCTCTCTCTCTCTGAAGGTAAAGAGAGAGAGAGAGTGAGGGGATGTTTATGTGGACCACACAGGAGATAAACCAGGTCTAACCTCTTAACCCCCGCCGGAACCGAACACATTTTCTCCAGTTTGGCTTTACCCAAATCGAAAAGCTTCTTGATAAAAGCAGCAAAATGGCGACTGAAACGAGGATGAAAACACAACAACAACAAAAACACAAAAGTCAAAAACACGACTTCAGAGTGATGGAAAAAAAGTGCCAGAAAAGCAACATTAACACAATTTTAAAAAGCAACAATAATGAGGCGACAACGTGACGAAGAAGTTACGATCACATTTGTAGGTCTTAGCTTTCAAATGGGGCGTGACACTGGCCAAGAGGCTGTGAGCCCCAGGTTGAGAAGATTTAGATTTGAGTAAAGCTGTGCTCGGTTAAAGCGGGGTGTAAGAGGTTAAACACACCTGATACCTTCACGAAACAAGACTTAATGATTTATTTATCCAAACGCCTTAAACTGAACCTTTAGCATTTTTATTTATGAAGAAAACAAATCCTTATTTATTATTATTATTTCTTGTCATGTATTTTTCTACTGGGCTGTCTACCTCAGCAGACAATAAAATGTTATTCTATTCTATTAAATTCAGTTCTATTCGCTCATTATCGTGACGTTTGAGCCTTAAAAAGCAAAATCCCGACCGTGTATTTATACTTTTACATGATTTTCGCAGAAGAAGAGCCACTTCCTGTTTGGCTCGTAGCTAAACTTTTAACAAACTTTCCCGAAAATAAATGTAAAGTTTCCCGATAAACTTGACCCAGTCTTACACCGAGGGATCTGAAGATGTTTATTCAAAGCAAAGAAAGATGACAGGATTTAGGGCAAAGTGTGAAAATTCGGCCCAAACCGCGTTAGCTCCGGGCTAATTAGCATTTAGCATTAGCATTAGCTTGTGTCTACCGCGACCCTCGGAGGAAATGGCGACGAAACAAAGTCCTCCTGAAGGTAATTCTGCTCATGAACGCGTTATTTAACTAGAAAACGATACAAACATGAGGCTCACAAAGAATTATGTTTTTATTGTTTACTTTTGTCTTGAATTAGTGATTAAATGATCGGAAACTGGATGCTAACAGCACCTACCGAGAAGCTGAAGGTGCTGAGGGAAACTTTTAAATGTAGAGAAATCAATGTGAACGTTATTAGATGATGTTTCTTCATAATAAACACATTATTAGATGATGTTTCTTCATAATTAACACATTATTAGATGTTTCTTCATAATTAACACATTATTAGATTATGTTTCGAGGCCGTTAGACGTGAACACAATAAGCAGAAAAAATGAAAACGTTTTAATATCACTTTTATTTATTTATTTTATTATTAACTACTTCATTGAGGACTTCTAACTAGGCTTTGACCTCATCCAAATGAGATGTTTGACAACAGCTGGAAACATCTGCATTGTTCATCCATGTTTGAGGCTAAATGCTAATGCTACATAGCGTCCTCAGTGTTTCCCAGAGTAGCCGCTTGATCTGTCCTTTAGTTTTATAAAGCGTTAAATGTAAAAACTACCAAGCCTCAAAGCTTCGTCTTCATCAGTGAAAATCCTCGTGTGAAAGATTCCAGATGTGGTTGAGTGGAAAGTGGAACCTCTGTAGGACGTGGAGATGTTTATTTATTTCTTTGATATGGACCTGTAGATGTTATTAGGTTCTCCATAACCATAACTTCATTATCGTGTTTGTTAAAGTCTCTTCTCGCTCAGTGACGGAGCAGGACAGGCTCCTCCTCCTGAAACTGAGGACGGCGGCCGCGATGGCGATCATCAAGTCCAAACCCAAAGGAACGAGCGCCCGAGAGTTCTCCGAGAAACTGGCCCTGAGTCTCAGGAACGAAACCTGGAGGAAGAGAGTGGAGGATCTGCAGAGGGAGGTTCTGACGCTCAGACAGGAGCTGCTGCTGCGGAGAGTCTGCAGGGAGGAGCCAGGTGAGGAGGGAGGAGCCAGGGGAGGGGGAGAGGGAGGAGCCAGGGGAGGAGGGAGGAGCCAGGGGAGAGGGAGGGAGGAGCCAGGGGAGGGGGAGAGGGAGGGAAGAGCCAGGGGAGGAGGAGAGGGGGGAGCCAGGGGAGGGGGAGAGGGAGGAGCAAGGAGAGGGAGGAGGGAGGAGCCAGGGGAGGAGGAGAGGGAGGAGCCAGGGGAGGGGGAGAGGGAGGAGCCAGGGGAGGAGGAGAGGGAGGAGCCAGGGGAGGAGGAGAGGGGGGGGCCAGGGGAGGGGGAGAGGGAGGAGGGAGGAGCCAGGGGAGGGGGAGAGCCTCACAACTGTCCTCCTCAGCTGAAAATGTTTCTGCCACCCAGCCAGAAGGTCACGGGTTTGACTCCTGGACCGTGTCACTCTGTCCACACACAGACAGATGTTTTTGTCTCCATAACCGTCGGGCCTTCCTGTGTGGGGTTTGGACGAGCTGATTTGGAAGTGTAGGTGTGAAAACGGCCAGCAGGGGGCAGAGTGACGGTGTTGCACTTGTTTTGCAGAGTCCGAGGTGCAGGAGGTGTTTTCTGAAGATCTGTTTGGAACCAACACGGAGCAACTGGAGAGCGACTCAGAGACGCCCGACCTGCTCATGGACCTCAGCACCAACACCTACGTCCTGCCCACGACTGCGAAGGCTACAGCGAATACTACTACTGCGAATACTACTACTGCGAATACTACTACTGCGACTGCTCCTGCGAATACTACTACTGCGAATACTACTACTGCGACTGCGACTGCCTCCGTCTTCAGAGAAACTACTGTCCAGGTAAGATCGCAGAAATGGATTTTGGATCTTCTAGCTATTATAGGTTTTTTGGTTCAGATCTGTAGCAGATGTTAAGAGTGGAATGAAAACCTCATTTGGAGAAAACAGCCTTAGTATTTGTGAATGAATAAGCGTGTTGTAGTTACTTCCTGGAAATCTTCGGTATATGTAATTATTTGCCAAACAAATATAATTGAAGGTTGTTTTGTCCCTCTGGTCTCGGCTGATTTCCTGATTTCCTGATTTCCTGGACGTTAACGTTAATGCGGCGTTTCTAAAGCGTGTCATCGACCTCATGAGGAGGAAACGCCCCTGAAGTTTAGTCCCTTCGTCTGCACATGTCCGGGGGAAATCTCTCCCGTCTTTAGCCGCTCTGTCTCCCACAAAGGAAATGACCATATTTGGATTACAGCGTGATCTCAGTCACAGCCTTTCGTGCTACACGTGGATACCAAACATGTCAGTATTAGTGAATGAATCAGCGTGGGAAAGACCAGGGAGCGACAAAGACACGTTGAGGACATTTTACAAACTGTTTCAAAATAGTTATTTTTTTTTACTTTTCCAACATTTTCCCAAAAATTCTAATATTTTTTACACATTTTTTCAAATAAAAAAAACGTGTAACAGGTCGTTGTTTGTTCGCGTCCCTCCTGATCGTATCCGTGTAACAGGTCGTTGTTTGTTCTCGTCCCTCCTGATCGTATCCGTGTAACAGGTCGTTGTTTGTTCTCGTCCCTCCTGATCGTATCCGTGTAACAGGTCGTTGTTTGTTCTCGTCCCTCCTGATCGTATCCGTGTAACAGGTCGTTGTTTGTTCTCGTCCCTCCTGATCGTATCCGTGTAACAGGTTGTTTGTTCTCGTCCCTCCTGATCGTATCCGTGTAACAGGTCGTTGTTTGTTCTCGTCCCTCCTGATCGTATCCGTGTAACAGGTCGTTGTTTGTTCTCGTCCCTCCTGATCGTATCTGTGTAACAGGTCGTTGTTTGTTCTCGTCCCTCCTGATCGTATCCGTGTAACAGGTCGTTGTTTGTTCTCGTCCCTCCTGATCGTATCTGTGTAACAGGTCGTTGTTTGTTCTCGTCTCTCATGATCGTATCTGTGTAACAGGTTGTTTGTTCTCGTCCCTCCTGATCGTATCTGTGTAACAGGTCGTTGTTTGTTCTCGTCCATCCTGATCGTATCTGTGTAACAGGTTGTTGTTTGTTCGCGTCCCTCCTGATCGTATCTGTGTAACAGGTTGTTGTTTGTTCGCGTCCCTCCTGATCGTATCTGTGTAACAGGTCGTTGTTTGTTCTCGTCCATCCTGATCGTATCTGTGTAACAGGTTGTTTGTTCGCGTCCCTCCTGATCGTATCTGTGTAACAGGTCGTCGTTTGTTCTCGTCCCTCCTGATCGTATCCGTGTAACAGGTCGTTGTTTGTTCTCGTCCATCCTGATCGTATCTGTGTAACAGGTTGTTGTTTGTTCGCGTCCCTCCTGATCGTATCTGTGTAACAGGTCGTTGTTTGTTCTCGTCCATCCTGATCGTATCTGTGTAACAGGTTGTTGTTTGTTCGCGTCCCTCCTGATCGTATCTGTGTAACAGGTCGTTGTTTGTTCTCGTCCATCCTGATCGTATCTGTGTAACAGGTTGTTGTTTGTTCGCGTCCCTCCTGATCGTATCCGTGTAACAGGTCGTTGTTTGTTCTCGTCCCTCCTGATCGTATCCGTGTAACAGGTCGTTGTTTGTTCTCGTCCCTCCTGATCGTATCTGTGTAACAGGTCGTTGTTTGTTCTCGTCCATCCTGATCGTATCTGTGTAACAGGTTGTTGTTTGTTCTCGTCCATCCTGATCGTATCTGTGTAACAGGTCGTTGTTTGTTCTCGTCCCTCCTGATCGTATCCGTGTAACAGGTCATTGTTTGTTCTCATCCCTCCTGATCGTATCCGTGTAACAGGTCGTTGTTTGTTCTCGTCCCTCCTGATCGTATCCGTGTAACAGGTCGTTGTTTGTTCTCGTCCCTCCTGATCGTATCCGTGTAACAGGTCATTGTTTGTTCTCATCCCTCCTGATCGTATCTGTGTAACAGGTCGTTGTTTGTTCTCGTCCCTCCTGATCGTATCCGTGTAACAGGTCGTTGTTTGTTCTCGTCCCTCCTGATCGTATCCGTGTAACAGGTCGTTGTTTGTTCTCGTCCCTCTTGATCGTATCCGTGTAACAGGTCATTGTTTGTTCTCATCCCTCCTGATCGTATCTGTGTAACAGGTCGTTGTTTGTTCTCGTCTCTCCTGATCGTATCTGTGTAACAGGTCGTTGTTTGTTCTCGTCCCTCCTGATCGTATCCGTGTAACAGGTCGTTGTTTGTTCTCGTCCCTCCTGATCGTATCTGTGTAACAGGTCGTTGTTTGTTCTCGTCTCTCATGATCGTATCTGTGTAACAGGTTGTTTGTTCTCGTCCCTCCTGATCGTATCTGTGTAACAGGTCGTTGTTTGTTCTCGTCCATCCTGATCGTATCTGTGTAACAGGTTGTTGTTTGTTCGCGTCCCTCCTGATCGTATCTGTGTAACAGGTTGTTGTTTGTTCGCGTCCCTCCTGATCGTATCTGTGTAACAGGTCGTTGTTTGTTCTCGTCCATCCTGATCGTATCTGTGTAACAGGTTGTTTGTTCGCGTCCCTCCTGATCGTATCTGTGTAACAGGTCGTCGTTTGTTCTCGTCCCTCCTGATCGTATCCGTGTAACAGGTCGTTGTTTGTTCTCGTCCATCCTGATCGTATCTGTGTAACAGGTTGTTGTTTGTTCGCGTCCCTCCTGATCGTATCTGTGTAACAGGTCGTTGTTTGTTCTCGTCCATCCTGATCGTATCTGTGTAACAGGTTGTTGTTTGTTCGCGTCCCTCCTGATCGTATCTGTGTAACAGGTCGTTGTTTGTTCTCGTCCATCCTGATCGTATCTGTGTAACAGGTTGTTGTTTGTTCGCGTCCCTCCTGATCGTATCCGTGTAACAGGTCGTTGTTTGTTCTCGTCCCTCCTGATCGTATCCGTGTAACAGGTCGTTGTTTGTTCTCGTCCCTCCTGATCGTATCCGTGTAACAGGTTGTTGTTTGTTCTCGTCCATCCTGATCGTATCTGTGTAACAGGTCGTTGTTTGTTCTCGTCCCTCCTGATCGTATCTGTGTAACAGGTCGTTGTTTGTTCTCGTCCCTCCTGATCGTATCCGTGTAACAGGTCGTTGTTTGTTCTCGTCCATCCTGATCGTATCTGTGTAACAGGTCGTTGTTTGTTCTCGTCCATCCTGATCGTATCCGTGTAACAGGTCGTTGTTTGTTCTCGTCCCTCCTGATCGTATCCGTGTAACAGGTCATTGTTTGTTCTCATCCCTCCTGATCGTATCTGTGTAACAGGTCGTTGTTTGTTCTCGTCTCTCCTGATCGTATCTGTGTAACAGGTCGTTGTTTGTTCTCGTCCCTCCTGATCGTATCCGTGTAACAGGTCGTTGTTTGTTCTCGTCCCTCCTGATCGTATCCGTGTAACAGGTCGTTGTTTGTTCTCGTCCCTCCTGATCGTATCTGTGTAACAGGTCGTTGTTTGTTCTCGTCCCTCCTGATCGTATCTGTGTAACAGGTTGTTTGTTCTCGTCCCTCCTGATCGTATCTGTGTAACAGGTCGTTGTTTGTTCTCGTCTCTCATGATCGTATCTGTGTAACAGGTTGTTTGTTCTCGTCCCTCCTGATCGTATCTGTGTAACAGGTCGTTGTTTGTTCTCGTCCATCCTGATCGTATCTGTGTAACAGGTTGTTGTTTGTTCGCGTCCCTCCTGATCGTATCTGTGTAACAGGTTGTTGTTTGTTCGCGTCCCTCCTGATCGTATCTGTGTAACAGGTCGTTGTTTGTTCTCGTCCATCCTGATCGTATCTGTGTAACAGGTTGTTTGTTCGCGTCCCTCCTGATCGTATCTGTGTAACAGGTCGTCGTTTGTTCTCGTCCCTCCTGATCGTATCCGTGTAACAGGTTGTTGTTTGTTCGCGTCCCTCCTGATCGTATCTGTGTAACAGGTCGTTGTTTGTTCTCGTCCATCCTGATCGTATCTGTGTAACAGGTTGTTGTTTGTTCGCGTCCCTCCTGATCGTATCTGTGTAACAGGTCGTTGTTTGTTCTCGTCCATCCTGATCGTATCTGTGTAACAGGTTGTTGTTTGTTCGCGTCCCTCCTGATCGTATCCGTGTAACAGGTCGTTGTTTGTTCTCGTCCCTCCTGATCGTATCCGTGTAACAGGTCGTTGTTTGTTCTCGTCCCTCCTGATCGTATCCGTGTAACAGGTTGTTGTTTGTTCTCGTCCATCCTGATCGTATCTGTGTAACAGGTCGTTGTTTGTTCTCGTCCCTCCTGATCGTATCTGTGTAACAGGTCGTTGTTTGTTCTCGTCCCTCCTGATCGTATCCGTGTAACAGGTCGTTGTTTGTTCTCGTCCCTCCTGATCGTATCTGTGTAACAGGTCGTTGTTTGTTCTCGTCCCTCCTGATCGTATCTGTGTAACAGGTCGTTGTTTGTTCTCGTCCCTCCTGATCGTATCCGTGTAACAGGTCATTGTTTGTTCTCATCCCTCCTGATCGTATCTGTGTAACAGGTCGTTGTTTGTTCTCGTCTCTCCTGATCGTATCTGTGTAACAGGTCGTTGTTTGTTCTCGTCCCTCCTGATCGTATCCGTGTAACAGGTCGTTGTTTGTTCTCGTCCCTCCTGATCGTATCCGTGTAACAGGTCGTTGTTTGTTCTCGTCCCTCCTGATCGTATCTGTGTAACAGGTCGTTGTTTGTTCTCGTCCCTCCTGATCGTATCTGTGTAACAGGTTGTTTGTTCTCGTCCCTCCTGATCGTATCTGTGTAACAGGTCGTTGTTTGTTCTCGTCCCTCCTGATCGTATCCGTGTAACAGGTCGTTGTTTGTTCTCGTCCCTCCTGATCGTATCCGTGTAACAGGTCGTCGTTTGTTCTCGTCTCTCATGATCGTATCTGTGTAACAGGTCGTTGTTTGTTCTCGTCCCTCCTGATCGTATCTGTGTAACAGGTCGTTGTTTGTTCTCGTCCCTCCTGATCGTATCTGTGTAACAGGTCGTTGTTTGTTCTCGTCCCTCCTGATCGTATCCGTGTAACAGGTCGTTGTTTGTTCTCGTCCCTCCTGATCGTATCTGTGTAACAGGTTGTTTGTTCGCGTCCCTCCTGATCGTATCTGTGTAACAGGTCGTTGTTTGTCCTCGTCCCTCCTGATCGTATCTGTGTAACAGGTCGTTGTTTGTTCTCGTCCCTCCTGATCGTATCCGTGTAACAGGTCGTTGTTTGTCCTCGTCCCTCCTGATCGTATCTGTGTAACAGGTCGTTGTTTGTTCTCGTCCCTCCTGATCGTATCCGTGTAACAGGTCGTTGTTTGTTCGCGTCCCTCCTGATCGTATCTGTGTAACAGGTTGTTGTTTGTTCTCGTCCATCCTGATCGTATCTGTGTAACAGGTCGTTGTTTGTTCTCGTCCCTCCTGATCGTATCTGTGTAACAGGTTGTTGTTTGTTCTCGTCCATCCTGATCGTATCTGTGTAACAGGTCGTTGTTTGTTCTCGTCCCTCCTGATCGTATCTGTGTAACAGGTCGTTGTTTGTTCTCGTCCCTCCTGATCGTATCTGTGTAACAGGTCGTGGTTTGTTCTCGTCCCTCCTGATCGTATCTGTGTAACAGGTCGTGGTTTGTTCTCGTCCCTCCTGATCGTATCTGTGTAACAGGTCGTTGTTTGTTCTCGTCCCTCCTGATCGTATCTGTGTAACAGGTCGTTGTTTGTTCTCGTCCCTCCTGATCGTATCCCTGTAACAGGTTGTTATGGTTTGTTCCAGGAGCCGCTGCCTCACGTGCAGTTCCTCCAGGCTCTGTGTGGCCTGCAGCCGTTCTCCGGCCCCCGCCCGGACCCTCTGCTCCTGGGCTCGGCTCCGGAGGGCGGGCCCGTCCTGGAGGAGTCCGTGTCCCAGCTCCTGAGCTCCGTCTGGGCTGTGCTCACCGAGTCTGCAGATCCTGGTGGGTCTGTCGCCTTCACTCGTCTCATGTGTCACTCAGTTTCACAAAGAAGTGTCCAAACGGAAAAGTGAAAGCGAGGCGCTGCAGGTGGAAACACGGACGCTTCCTGTCAACATTTGTTTCATTTTCGTTTTGACATCATGGTAAAAAATAGCCAAAACTCTCCCTTTGCAATATTTATTTGATAATGTTATGTCGATTATATAAACCTTGTCTGAACTCTGCAGGTTTCACTCTATTGTGATATTGACACAAATTAATATCTAAATATTTGTGGGACTTTCTTCATAACTAGGATGAAGTGATATTTTTGCCAACATCAGAAACATCTGCATTTACAAAAATAACACTTTACACATTATTTTCACCCAATTTTCTCCCTAATTTCCCCAGCATGTTTTCTCTAAGTAATTCCCTTTTCTCCCAATTTGTCCACCATTTTTCCAAACATATTTTTTCATTTTCTTTCTGATTTCCCCCCTATTATTATTATCATTATTATTATTATTATTATTATTATTATTATCATTATTATTATTTTTTTAAGCATTTTTCTCAAATAGTTCTAAATTCTCCCCTCCATTTCTCTCCACATTTGTTGACATTGGAGATTAACTTGATATTGTAAATTTCCATATCTTCCAAACGGTAATTTCAATATGATTTTATAGACTATCTATTGTTCCTCGCTCCTGGTTACAGGCCTCTCCCCTGGAGGCCTCTCCCCCGGCCGTGGGGCTCTGCTCTGGGCATGTGAGGTGTGTGTCTCTGCCCTGGACGTCCACTGCTCCGGCTGCAGCCCCAGCCCTGACTTCAGCCGCAGCCTGGAGGAGCTGATGAGACGCCTGATCCAAAGCCTGCTCCTCTGCAGAGACCAGCAGGTGAGACATTCATCACATCTACAGAGGCCACAACAGGTGAGACATTCATCACATCTACAGAGACCACAACAGGTGAGACATTCATCACATCTACAAAGACCAGCAGGTGAGACATTCATCACATCTACAGAGACCACAACAGGTGAGACATTCATCACATCTAAAGAGACCACAACAGGTGAGACATTCATCACATCTGCAGAGACCAGCAGGTGAGACATTCATCACATCTACAGAGGCCACAACAGGTGAGACATTCATCACATCTACAGAGACCACAACAGGTGAGACATTCATCACATCTACAAAGACCAGCAGGTGAGACATTCATCACATCTACAGAGACCACAACAGGTGAGACATTCATCACATCTAAAGAGACCACAACAGGTGAGACATTCATCACATCTACAGAGACCACAACAGGTGAGACATTCATCACATCTAAAGAGACCACAACAGGTGAGACATTCATCACATCTACAGAGACCAGCAGGTGAGACATTCATCACATCTACAGAGACCACAACAGGTGAGACATTCATCACATCTACAGAGACCACAACAGGTGAGACATTCATCACATCTACAGAGACCACAACAGGTGAGACATTCATCACATCTACAGAGACCACAACAGGTGAGACATTCATCACATCTACAGAGACCACAACAGGTGAGACATTCATCACATCTACAGAGACCACAACAGGTGAGACATTCATCACATCTACAGAGACCACAACAGGTGAGACATTCATCACATCTACAGAGACCACAACAGGTGAGACATTCATCACATCTACAAAGACCACAACAGGTGAGACATTCATCACATCTACAAAGACCACAACAGGTGAGACATTCATCACATCTACAGAGACCACAACAGGTGAGACATTCATCACTACATCTACAAAGACCACAACAGGTGAGACATTCATCACATCTACAAAGACCACAACAGGTGAGACATTCATCACATCTACAAAGACCACAACAGGTGAGACATTCATCACATCTACAGAGACCACAACAGGTGAGACATTCATCACATCTACAGAGACCACAACAGGTGAGACATTCATCACATCTACAGAGACCACAACAGGTGAGACATTCATCACATCTACAGAGACCACAACAGGTGAGACATTCATCACATCTGCAGAGACCAGCAGGTGAGACATTCATCACATCTACAGAGACCACAGCAGGTGAGACATTCATCACATCTACAGAGACCACAACAGGTGAGACATTCATCACATCTACAAAGACCACAACAGGTGAGACATTCATCACATCTACAGAGACCACAACAGGTGAGACATTCATCACATCTACAGAGACCACAACAGGTGAGACATTCATCACATCTACAGAGACCACAACAGGTGAGACATTCATCACATCTACAGAGACCACAACAGGTGAGACATTCATCACATCTACAGAGACCACAACAGGTGAGACATTCATCACATCTACAGAGACCACAACAGGTGAGACATTCATCACTACATCTACAAAGACCACAACAGGTGAGACATTCATCACATCTACAGAGACCACAACAGGTGAGACATTCATCACTACATCTACAAAGACCACAACAGGTGAGACATTCATCACATCTACAAAGACCACAACAGGTGAGACATTCATCACATCTACAAAGACCACAACAGGTGAGACATTCATCACATCTACAAAGACCACAACAGGTGAGACATTCATCACATCTACAGAGACCACAACAGGTGAGACATTCATCACATCTGCAGAGACCAGCAGGTGAGACATTCATCACATCTACAGAGACCACAGCAGGTGAGACATTCATCACATCTACAAAGACCAGCAGGTGAGACATTCATCACATCTACAGAGACCACAACAGGTGAGACATTCATCACATCTGCAGAGACCAGCAGGTGAGACATTCATCACATCTACAGAGACCACAACAGGTGAGACATTCATCACATCTACAAAGACCACAACAGGTGAGACATTCATCACATCTACAAAGACCACAACAGGTGAGACATTCATCACATCTACAGAGACCACAACAGGTGAGACATTCATCACATCTACAAAGACCAGCAGGTGAGACATTCATCACATCTACAGAGACCACAACAGGTGAGACATTCATCACATCTACAGAGACCACAACAGGTGAGACATTCATCACACCTACAGAGACCACAACAGGTGAGACATTCATCACATCTACAGAGACCACAACAGGTGAGACATTCATCACATCTACAGAGACCACAACAGGTGAGACATTCATCACATCTACAGAGACCACAACAGGTGAGACATTCATCACATCTGCAGAGACCAGCAGGTGAGACATTCATCACATCTACAGAGGCCACAACAGGTGAGACATTCATCACATCTACAGAGACCACAACAGGTGAGACATTCATCACATCTACAGAGACCACAACAAAAAAGGGAAAAGTAGGAAAAGGTTCACAAAAATGAGGAAGAAATTTTTTATTGTGTAAATAAAATTGCACACAAAAAAATAACAGAATAATAAAGGGAACAATGGGACGATAGGTTAAAAAATGTGAAAAATCTAGTAAAAAAATAATAATAGGGGAACACATTTGAAAAACAAGCAAAAAATGGGGAAAATAAAGCAAAAGAAAGAACTTCCTTCAGACGCGTTAAGGACTGATGGGAAAAGGATATTTCAAATTTCCGCTGTTGGAGAAAAACATGTTTCTCTGCGTTTCCCCAAAGCCCAGATGGAAACGAGTTCATGAATCCACGGCGTTAGAAACTGCGTGTCTTTCGCCTCCTCTCGACGTTCTCCTGAGGAGCATCGGGAGATTAATCAGCCGCGTGTTTCCTCATTACAGCCTCATTATCCCCGTGAGAGCGCCCCCTGCTGCGCGCTGATGTGTGCGCCCGCGTGGTTGTTCTGTAATGAGTCGTACATTCATCTGTCTGAGAGAGCGCCCCCTGCTGCTGCATAACCAGTCTGCGATTACACTCATAGCAGGAGCCGAAAAGAAATCTCAAGTCTTTATATCCAGGGTTAGATGATGTTGGTCATCGAAATGTAAAAGGAAAAGAAAGTGTGACACATTTAAAAAGAAAGGGATTATTTGGGAATTATTAAAATTGGGGGGGAAAAGGGGGGGGGGGGGGGGATTCAGAAAAATATTAGTAATAAAATTGAGCGAAAATTAAGAGGCAAAAAATGTGAACAAAATAGAAAATAAATTGGGAGTAAATTGGAAAAAATGTGGGACAAAGGGAAAATATTAGGAATAAAAAAATTATTGGAAATATGGACAAAAAACTCGGGCAAAAATAAGAAGTAAAAAAAAAAGGGGAAAAGGGGAAACATTCAGGGGAACTTTCTGGAGGGAAATGAAAATTAAATTGGGAACAAATTGAAAATGTTGGTTAAATAAATATGGGGAAAACATTTTTGAAAATGGGGGATTGAATAAGAAAAACTTGGAAAGTGTTTTTTCTGCCCTTTTGTCGTTTCACCTCAAATAAATGATACAAACGTAAAAGGAATGAAATGGAAGGCAAAGGAATAAATTATTAATCTGTTATGGTTCTATATGACAAATGTTTTAGTATAGGCATCGACAAAAGTATTGTTAAAGTATCGAAATGTAAAAATACCCAGCCCTGCTCACATGTGCCCGATACTAAACGACTGAATATGTGTCGTCTCGAACCAGAACACGGAACAATAATGTGTGGAAGATCTTTTACAATATCAGGTCCAGCTCCTGTCGCTGGGTTTCAGTCACACCACAGCGCTCTAAAGGCCTATAATATTATATCGAGGTAACAGGATTTTGTTTTCGGGGGAATGTTTGGTCTCGTGCAGAGAGTGACTGATATTAATGGTCTTTTTTTTTTTAGATACGATGTGTGAAAGTGTTAACGCAGGAAAAACGGGCTCCTCCCCCCACCGGGTCCGATGACATCATCACACTCTAGAACCTGCAACCCGGCGATGTCAAGGAATGTGGGGAAATGGAGGAATGATTTGGGGCAAAAAATGGGAGAAATAGGAACAAATATTTGTAATAAAACTGAGCGAAAGTTAAGAGGCAAAAAATGGGAACAAAATAGAAAAGAAATTGGGAGTAAATTGGAAAAATTGTGGGACAAAGGGAAAATATTAATAATAAAAAAATGATTAAAAATATTTTGAAAAAACTATTGGCAAAAATTGGGCCAAAACTCCCTTTAATCCTGAAAACAGCGTTAAGACTTGGATCTTCTCGGTTCCTGCTTTTGATGCCGGTAGAACTAAACTCTTTATTCAGATCTGACACTTTGTCCCGTAGTGTTTGGACGAGTCAGAAACACTCGAGTTATGGCTGTGATTCATTCTTTTCTCAGATGTTCTGCGCCGTATAAAATAATGGCTCTGTGGGAAGAATAAAAAGTGGCACTAAAGCTTAACGCTCAGTGGTCTTTAAATAAAACGACCTCGGGATAAGAATGAGCTTCAGACTCAGCGCCTGGTCCTTGAGTTCAGCACTTTCTACGTTTGAATGCTCTGACGCTTCGAGGGGTTTCATCACAAATGGAAAAAGAAAAAGTGCAAATGTCTCTCCTGAGCGTTTACATCAGACACTCGGGCTTCATTGATTTGTTATTCATTCATCACATTTTCAAACCCAACACTTCACTCACCCTGGCTTTTATTCCTGATGTTCGCTCATTCTTTGCAGTAAATTATAAATATGGAAAGAAAACCAGCAGATCTTTTCATCGCCATAATGGAGAGAAAGTCATGACTGGTTTTATGAAGCAGGAGAACCTCATTAGAACATCAAGGCTCAGTGTCAGCAGCTCATTGGTTTATTATTTCAGGAGAAACATCACAGTAGATGAGCTGTGATGATGTGACCCTGGATGGTCAGGTGATGGAGCAGTGACCCTGGATGGTCAGGTGATGGAGCAGTGACCCTGGATGGTCAGGTGATGGAGCAGTGACCCTGGATGGTCAGGTGATGGAGCAGTGACCCTGGATGGTCAGGTGATGGAGCAGTGACCCTGGATGGTCAGGTGATGGAGTAGTGACCCTGGATGGTCAGGTGATGGAGCAGTGACCCTGGATGGTCAGGTGATGGAGCAGTGACCCTGGATGGTCAGGTGATGGAGCAGTGACCCTGGATGGTCAGGTGATGGAGCAGTGACCCTGGATGGTCAGGTGATGGAGCAGTGACCCTGGATGGTCAGGTGATGGAGCAGTGACCCTGGATGGTCAGGTGATGGAGCAGTGTCCCTGGATGGTCAGGTGATGGAGCAGTGACCCTGGATGGTCAGGTGATGGAGCAGTGACCCTGGATGGTCAGGTGATGGAGCAGTGACCCTGGATGGTCAGGTGATGGAGCAGTGACCCTGGATGGTCAGGTGATGGAGCAGTGACCCTGGATGGTCAGGTGATGGAGCAGTGACCCTGGATGGTCAGGTGATGGAGTAGAGACCCTGGATGGTCAGGTGATGGAGCAGTGACCCTGGATGGTCAGGTGATGGAGCAGTGACCCTGGATGGTCAGGTGATGGAGCAGTGACCCTGGATGGTCAGGTGATGGAGCAGTGACCCTGGATGGTCAGGTGATGGAGCAGTGACCCTGGATGGTCAGGTGATGGAGCAGTGACCCTGGATGGTCAGGTGATGGAGCAGTGAATGGCCACCATATCAAGGCTGTGATGTCATGTTTTTCTCACTCTTCCTGCCAGAGGCTTTCACTGATGAGGGGAGCGGCGCCCCCTTGTGTCTAACACCATTAGAGGAAGACAGTGGTTTTCTGATGGATTTATAGATTATCTTCCAGCGCGATGATCACAGTATTAAAAAATGTGGCCATCGATTGTCGTATTTTAATGATATTATTGTTATCGACTCCGGACAGAGCTTTACTTTCAAAGACGTTGTTGTTGTCGCCTCTGACTCGAGCCACGCCCCCTCTCGCCGTGTGAGTCATGTTTCCATGGAGACGCTGTCAATCACAGTGAACAGCTCATTATGGTTTATAATAGAAATGTTAAAGTGATTGTGGCTCGGCTCCTTCGTCACGTCTGTGTGATCCTAAAGGGGAAAGAGTCATAACTCACAAGGAGAAAACCAGGAGGACGAGGAGAGGCTGCACAAGGAGAGGCTGCACAAGGAGAGGCTGCACAAGGAGAGGCTGCACGAGGAGAGGCTGCACAAGGAGAGGCTGCACAAGGAGAGGCTGCACGAGGAGAGGCTGCACGAGGAGAGGCTGCACGAGGAGAGGCTGCACGAGGAGAGGCCGCACGAGGAGAGGCCGCACAAGGAGAGGCTGCACAAGGAGAAAACCAGGAGGACGAGGAGAGGCTGCACAAGGAGAAAACCAGGAGGACGAGGAGAGGCTGCACAAGGAGAGGCTGCACGAGGAGAGGCTGCACAAGGAGAGGCTGCACAAGGAGAGGCTGCACGAGGAGAGGCTGCACAAGGAGAGGCTGCACGAGGAGAGGCTGCACAAGGAGAGGCTGCACAAGGAGAGGCTGCACGAGGAGAGGCTGCACAAGGAGAGGCTGCACGAGGAGAGGCTGCACGAGGAGAGGCTGCACGAGGAGAGGCTGCACGAGGAGAGGCTGCACAAGGAGAGGCCGCACGAGGAGAGGCCGCACAAGGAGAGGCTGCACAAGGAGAAAACCAGGAGGACGAGGAGAGGCTGCACAAGGAGAGGCTGCACGAGGAGAGGCTGCACAAGGCCACACTTTAGAGGAACGGGATCACTTCTCATTTCTCTGTATAAAATACTATCGCTATATTTGTTGTTAAGCCATTCTTTGGTTTTGTTCAATACGAGAAAATCTGAGCAACGTCAACCTCCAGTTATGACAGACTCCCATGTCTAAGACATACATATGATCATTAACTGCTCATCGATTCCTCTCGGCTCCTCCTCCTCCTCGTCCTCCTCCTCTGATAACAGTTGATGAAGTCGTGTTTGAAGCTCGTCTGTAATCACCGTTTAATTGCTCATCGATTCCTCTCGGCTCCTCCTCCTCCTCCCCCTGGTCCTCCCCCTCCTCCTGGTCCTCCTCCTCCTCCTGCTCCTCCTCCTGTAATTGCTCCAGTAAATTAACAGGCCCCGTGTTTTAACCTCTTAACCCCCGGCTGAACCGAGCACATGTTCCACTGCAGCTTTATCCAAATCTAAAAGCTTCTGGAAAACAATTTAAACATGTGAATAAAAACGAAACGGATACAATGAGTTTCGTGGGCGTTCAGGCCTATAGGCTGTAACCTTATAGATTTGGGTAAAGCTGAACTGGACAAAATGTGCTCGGTTGAGGCGGGGGTAAGAGGTTAATCATCGTAATTCTCCAAATACTGAAGTGCTGCGGCTGGAGTTCTTCGCTGAGCCATAGTTTCTCTCTCTCTCTCTGTGTGTGTGTGTGTGTGTGTGTGTGTGTGTGTGTGTGTGTGATTACGACATTGTGAGGACCAGTTTTAGTTTTTAACCGCTTCAGGTTGGTGGGGTGTCCTTGCCTCAAGTGGAGGAGTTCAAGTATCTTGGGGTCATGTTCTCAGTGAGGGACGGATGGAGCGTGAGATCGGTAGACGGATCGGTGCGGCGTCAGCAGTGATGCGGTCGCTGTATCGGACTGTTGTGGTGAAGAGGGAGCTGAGTCTGAGGCAAAGCTCTCGATTTACCGATCGATCTACGTTCCCACCCTCACCTATGGTCATGAGATCTGGGTAACGACCGAAAGGACAGGATCGCGAATACAAGCGGCCGAAATGAGTTTCCTTCGCAGGGGGGCTGGGGGTGAGGAGCTCAGTTACCCGGGAGGAGCTCGGAGTAGAGTCGCTGCTCCTTCACGTCTAAAAGAGCCCGCTGAGGTGGCTAGGGCATCTGTTCCGGATACCTCCTGGTCGCCTCCCTCGGGAGGTGCTCCAGGCATGTCCTATTGGGAGGAGGCCTCGTGGAAGGCCCAGGACACGCTGGCGGGACTATGTCTCTGAGCTGGCCTGGTGTCGTCTCAGGGTCCCCCCAGAACAGCTGGAGGAGGTGTGCCTGGATCGGGAAGTCTGGGCATCTCTGCTGAGACGCTGCCCCCGCGACCCGGCCCCGGATAAAGAGGAAGAACATGGATGGATGGGTTCAGGGTCTGGGTAATACATTATGTCTATGAGTGTCCTCACTAAGCTAGAGTTACAAGGCCGTGTGTGTGTGTGCTCCTGTCACTGATGGCATTATCCTGTAGAGTCCTCGGTGAATCGGATTTAATGAGTTTCTATTAGCAACGACACGAGAGCAAGTGGAGGAGAGGGAGGAGGGAGAGGAGGGAGAGGAGAGGGAGGTCCATAGACAAAGATGGACGACTCCTCCCCGTTTGCGATAATACGTTCAAGAGGGAAATCATGGCGGATTTACAGACTCCTCCCCTGCTGTGACGAAGCATGTTCCTAAAAAGGGCGGGATCTTCACGGTAGAGTCCGCCCTCGCAGGGCGTGTAGTTCGGTCATAGCCACGCCCTCTGCCATTAGCGCTAATGCTAACGGCCTGTCAATCAAAGTCATTAATTAGGCAAGATTTCTAAAATGTTCCCTACGAAAACCAGCCTGGTCCCTTTGATTGTGCCTAACAGCGTTCTCCGTTCTCCCAGGAGGAATCAGCTGTGGACGGTTCCAAAACGGTTCCAAATCTGGTTATTACGGAATTAAACGAAGCCGAGGGGAAACTAAACACAGCTCCCGTCAAACCCGTGTCTCGCCGCTGCAGTCACGACACAGGTTTAAAAAGAGCTGTATTTAGTTTCCCCTCGGCTTCGTTTGTGTGCTACCGCTAACACATGAGCGCTACTGCTAACACATGAGCACTACTGCTAACACATGAACGCTACCGCTAACACATGAGCGCTACTGCTAACACATGAGCACTACTGCTAACACATGAATGCTACTGCTAACAGATGAGCGCTACTGCTAACACATGAGCGCTACTGCTAACAGATGAGCGCTACTGCTAACACATGAGCGCTACTGCTAACAGATGAGCGCTACTGCTAACAGATGAGCGCTACTGCTAACAGATGAACGCTACTGCTAACAGATGAGCGCTACTGCTAACACATGAATGCTACTGCTAACAGATGAGCGCTACTGCTAACACATGAGCGCTACTGCTAACACATGAATGCTACTGCTAACACATGAGCGCTACTGCTAACAGATGAACGCTACTGCTAACAGATGAGCGCTACTGCTAACATATGAATGCTACTGCTAACAGATGAGCGCTACTGCTAACACATGAGCGCTACTGCTAACACATGAACGCTACTGCTAACACATGAACGCTACCGCTAACACATGAGCTTTACCGCTAACACATGAGCGCTACCGCTAACACATGAGCGCTACCGCTAACACATGAGCGCTACCGCTAACACATGAGCGCTACCGCTAACACATGAACGCTACTGCTAACACATGAACGCTACTGCTAACACATGAACGCTACTGCTAACACATGAACGCTACCGCTAACACATGAACGCTACCGCTAACACATGAACGCTACCGCTAACACATGAACGCTACTGCTAACACATGAACGCTACCGCTAACACATGAACGCTACTGCTAACACATGAACGCTACTGCTAACAGATGAACGCTACTGCTAACACATGAGCGCTACCGCTAACACATGAACGCTACCGCTAACACATGAACGCTACCGCTAACACATGAACGCTACTGCTAACACATGAACGCTACCGCTAACACATGAACGCTACCGCTAACACATGAACGCTACTGCTAACACATGAACGCTACTGCTAACACATGAACGCTACTGCTAACACATGAGCGCTACCGCTAACACATGAACGCTACTGCTAACAGATGAGCGCTACCGCTAACACATGAACGCTACTGCTAACACATGAACGCTACCGCTAACACATGAACGCTACCGCTAACACATGAACGCTACCGCTAACACATGAGCGCTACTGCTAACACATGAGCGCTACTGCTAACACATGAACGCTACCGCTAACACATGAACGCTACCGCTAACACATGAGCGCTACCGCTAACACATGAACGCTACTGCTAACACATGAACGCTACTGCTAACACATGAACGCTACTGCTAACACATGAGCGCTACCGCTAACACATGAACGCTACCGCTAACACATGAACGCTACCGCTAACACATGAACGCTACCGCTAACACATGAACGCTACCGCTAACACATGAACGCTACTGCTAACACATGAACGCTACCGCTAACACATGAACGCTACCGCTAACACATGAACGCTACTGCTAACAGATGAGCGCTACTGCTAACACATGAGCGCTATCGTCACGGTGATGCCCGTGTTGTGTCCCTGATCTGCGAGTGACCCCGCTGTGGAGCAGATAAGATTTTAAATGCCGTCTGAGTTATTGTATATTCGCTAAGGAAACACATGCATCAGCTGTAATTGGTCTCAAAGTTACAGAATCACCATAAACACAGTCACATTAGTGAAAAGCATTTATGTCATAAGATCGATAGATGAAATGTATTTGATACAGATCTAATGAAGGTGGACTAGTTTCCTGAATAGTTGTTTCCAAAGTAGTAAAAAAATAATCGCAATAATCGTCTAATACTTCAATATCAAGATATATCGTATCGTATCGCCTGAGACTAGGCACACACACCTTACCAGGCTCTAAAGTTGTTTGTAACGTTTCTAAAGTGCAATGGTTTCTAATGGGAGACTAGCAGCTATATGGAGGTATTACAGCAATGGCGGCCCCTAGTGTCGCGGTCGTGAAGCAGAGCAGCCGGAGGCCATGGGTCCAGGTCTCTTCTCGACCTCCTCCCCATGAACAGGACGAGCCCTAAGTCACCGGGCCGGCTGACTGTATTTACCATCACACACATGGACGAGATGATTTAAGTTTAATCTTAACACATTTATGCGTTTGTTGAAGTCGGACGCCCTGGTTCAGAGTCGCATCTTGGAATGAGAAAGGACAGCGCCACCTGCTGTTCCCTCCTAATCGTCTCCTCTTCTCATAGTCCTGACCTCGCGTTTTTTCAGCAAATAGAATCTCCTTAAACCTGCAGATGAACTTAAAGCTTTAGATACAGGCTCTGTCCGTTATTTAGATTTTGTCGCTATAAAATATCAACAATTTTGTAATTTTTATATGAAATCAGTTTCTAAAATCATCCTGTTTTCTGGAGTAGATACAAATCTTTAGAAATAATAAATGCTCCAGATGTTTTGGTGTTTTTTAACCTCTTCCCCTCTTAGCCTTAACGAGTGCGTTTAAATCCAAAACCCTCTGGACTGGAGTTTTCAGCCTCATTTGAAAGCTAAGACCTACAAAACTGATCTTTTTTCTCGCATTTTTGCCGCTTTTTTGTCCCGTTTACTTCCTGGTTTTAGCGTTTTAGATTTGGGTAAGTCCTTAAAAAGCCTTAAGTCTTCCTGTGTGAACCTGGTGGCCTCTCTGAGCTGAAGTCCCCGAGTCCTAAAGGCCCTTCTCTAAAGCGGAACAGTTGTTTACTCCACGTTACTCCGCGTTTATCGTCTTCATAAAAGCTGCTGAGGTCCCCGGGCGCCGCGCCGGTCGATGCGCCTTTTATTTCTACAGCGCGAGAATCAATGACCAGCGGCTTAGATGTGTTTCAGCACCGCGGACAGCGACAGGCCACACAGAAACAGAGTATTAAGAACGTTTCTCTGTGGACATGAGGAGAGCAGGAGAGCAGGAGTATAGAGAGCAGGAGTATAGAGAGCAGGAGTATACAGAGCAGGAGTATAGAGAGGAGGAGTATAGAGAGCAGGAGTATAGAGAGGAGGAGTATAGAGAGGAGGAGAGCAGGAGTATAGAGAGCAGGAGTATAGAGAGCAGGAGTATAGAGAGGAGGAGAGCAGGAGTATAGAGAGCAGGAGTATAGAGAGCAGGAGTATAGAGAGCAGGAGTATAGAGAGCAGGAGTATAGAGAGGAGGAGTATAGAGAGCAGGAGAGCAGGAGTATAGAGAGCAGGAGTATAGAGAGCAGGAGTATAGAGAGCAGGAGTATAGAGAGCAGGAGTATAGAGAGCAGGAGTATAGAGAGGAGGAGTATAGAGAGCAGGAGTATAGAGAGGAGGAGTATAGAGAGCAGGAGTATAGAGAGCAGGAGTATAGAGAGCAGGAGTATAGAGAGCAGGAGTATAGAGAGCAGGAGTATAGAGAGGAGGAGTATAGAGAGCAGGAGTATAGAGAGCAGGAGTATAGAGAGCAGGAGTATAGAGAGGAGGAGTATAGAGAGCAGGAGTATAGAGAGCAGGAGTATAGAGAGTAGGAGTATAGAGAGCAGGAGTATAGAGAGGAGGAGTATAGAGAGGAGGAGTATAGAGAGGAGGAGTATAGAGAGCAGGAGTATAGAGAGCAGGAGAGCAGGAGTATAGAGAGCAGGAGTATAGAGAGGAGGAGTATAGAGAGGAGGAGTATAGAGAGGAAAAAGTAAAGTCTCGGTAAAGTCTCGGTAAAGACTCGGTAAAGTCTCGGTAAAGTCTCGGTAAAGTCTCGGTAAAGTCTCGGTAAAGACTCGGTAAAGACTCGGTAAAGTCTCGGTAAAGACTCGATAAAGTCTCGGTAAAGTCTCGGTAAAGTCTTGGTAAAGACTCTGTAAAGACTCGGTAAAGTCTCGGTAAAGACTCGGTAAAGTCTCGGTAAAGTCTCGGTAAAGACTCGGTAAAGTCTCGGTAAAGTCTCGGTAAAGTAAAGTCTCGGTAAAGTCTCGGTAAAGACTCGGTAAAGTCTCGGTAAAGACTCGGTAAAGTCTCGGTAAAGACTCGGTAAAGACTCGGTAAAGTCTCGGTAAAGTCTCGGTAAAGACTAGGTAAAGTCTCGGTAAAGTCTCGGTAAAGACTCGGTAAAGTCTCGGTAAAGACTCGGTAAAGACTCGGTAAAGTCTCGGTAAAGACTCGGTAAAGACTCGGTAAAGTCTCGGTAAAGACTCGATAAAGTCTCGGTAAAGTCTCGGTAAAGTCTCGGTAAAGACTCTGTAAAGTCTCGGTAAAGTCTCGGTAAAGACTCGGTAAAGACTCGGTAAAGTCTCGGTAAAGTCTCGGTAAAGTCTCGGTAAAGACTCGGTAAAGTCTCGGTAAAGTCTCGGTAAAGACTCGGTAAAGACTCGGTAAAGTCTCGGTAAAGTCTCGGTAAAGACTCGGTAAAGACTCGGTAAAGTCTCGGTAAAGACTCGATAAAGTCTCGGTAAAGTCTCGGTAAAGACTCTGTAAAGTCTCGGTAAAGACTCGGTAAAGTCTCGGTAAAGTCTCGGTAAAGTCTCGGTAAAGACTCGGTAAAGACTCGGTAAAGACTCGGTAAAGTCTCGGTAAAGACTCGGTAAAGACTCGGTAAAGTCTCGGTAAAGTCTCGGTAAAGTCTCGGTAAAGACTCGGTAAAGTCTCGGTAAAGTCTCGGTAAAGACTCGGTAAAGACTCGGTAAAGTCTCGGTAAAGTCTCGGTAAAGACTCGGTAAAGTCTCGGTAAAGTCTCGGTAAAGACTCGGTAAAGTCTCGGTAAAGACTCGGTAAAGACTCGGTAAAGTCTCGGTAAAGACTCGATAAAGTCTCGGTAAAGTCTCGGTAAAGTCTCGGTAAAGACTCTGTAAAGTCTCGGTAAAGACTCGGTAAAGTCTCGGTAAAGTCTCGGTAAAGTCTCGGTAAAGACTCGGTAAAGACTCGGTAAAGTCTCGGTAAAGTCTCGGTAAAGTAAAGTCTCGGTAAAGACTCGGTAAAGTCTCGGTAAAGTCTCGGTAAAGTAAAGTCTCGGTAAAGACTCGGTAAAGTCTCGGTAAAGTCTCGGTAAAGTCTCGGTAAAGACTCGGTAAAGACTCGGTAAAGTCTCGGTAAAGTCTTGGTAAAGACTCGGTAAAGTCTCGGTAAAGTCTCGGTAAAGACTCGGTAAAGACTCGGTAAAGTCTCGGTAAAGACTCGGTAAAGTCTCGGTAAAGTCTCGGTAAAGACTCGGTAAAGTCTCGGTAAAGTCTCGGTAAAGTCTCGGTAAAGTCTCGGTAAAGACTCGGTAAAGTCTCGGTAAAGTCTCGGTAAAGTCTCGGTAAAGTCTCGATAAAGTCTCGGTAAAGTCTCGGTAAAGTCTCGGTAAAGTCTCGGTAAAGTAAAGTCTCGGTAAAGTCTCGGTAAAGTCTCGGTAAAGTCTCGGTAAAGACTCGGTAAAGACTCGGTAAAGTCTCGGTAAAGTCTCGGTAAAGACTCGGTAAAGACTCGGTAAAGTCTCGGTAAAGTCTCGGTAAAGACTCGGTAAAGACTCGGTAAAGACTCGGTAAAGTCTCGGTAAAGACTCGGTAAAGTCTCGGTAAAGTCTCGGTAAAGTCTCGGTAAAGTCTCGGTAATGTCTCGGTAAAGTCTCGGTAAAGACTCGGTAAAGACTCGGTAAAGTCTCGGTAAAGTCTCGGTAAAGTCTCGGTAAAGTCTCTGTAAAGACTCGGTAAAGTCTCGGTAAAGACTCGGTAAAGACTCGGTAAAGTCTCGGTAAAGACTCGGTAAAGACTCTGTAAAGTCTCGGTAAAGTCTCGGTAAAGACTCGGTAAAGTCTCGGTAAAGACTCTGTAAAGTCTCGGTAAAGACTCTGTAAAGTCTCGGTAAAGACTCGGTAAAGACTCGGTAAAGTCTCGGTAAAGACTCGGTAAAGACTCGGTAAAGACTCGGTAAAGACTCGGTAAAGACTCGGTAAAGACTCGGTAAAGTCTCGGTAAAGTAAAGACTCGGTAAAGACTTGGTAAAGACTCGGTAAAGTCTCGGTAAAGACTCGGTAAAGACTCGGTAAAGTCTCGGTAAAGACTCGGTAAAGTCTCGGTAAAGTCTCGGTAAAGTCTCGGTAAAGACTCGGTAAAGACTCGGTAAAGACTCGGTAAAGTCTCGGTAAAGTAAAGACTCGGTAAAGACTCGGTAAAGACTCGGTAAAGTCTCGGTAAAGACTCGGTAAAGACTCGGTAAAGTCTCGGTAAAGACTCGGTAAAGTCTCGGTAAAGTCTCGGTAAAGACTCGGTAAAGACTCGATAAAGTCTCGGTAAAGACTCGGTAAAGACTCGGTAAAGACTCGGTAAAGTCTCGGTAAAGTCTCGGTAAAGACTCGGTAAAGACTCGGTAAAGACTCGGTAAAGACTCGGTAAAGACTCGGTAAAGTCTCGGTAAAGTAAAGTCTCGGTAAAGACTCGGTAAAGTCTCGGTAAAGACTCGGTAAAGTCTCGGTAAAGACTCGGTAAAGACTCGGTAAAGTCTCGGTAAAGTCTCGGTAAAGTAAAGTCTCGGTAAAGTCTCGGTAAAGTCTCGGTAAAGACTCGGTAAAGTCTCGGTAAAGACTCGGTAAAGACTCGGTAAAGACTCGGTAAAGTCTCGGTAAAGTCTCGGTAAAGTCTCGGTAAAGACTCGGTAAAGTCTCGGTAAAGTCTCGGTAAAGACTCTGTAAAGTCTCGGTAAAGACTCGGTAAAGACTCGGTAAAGACTCGGTAAAGACTCTGTAAAGACTCTGTAAAGACTCGGTAAAGACTCTGTAAAGACTCGGTAAAGACTCTGTAAAGACTCGGTAAAGTCTCGGTAAAGACTCTGTAAAGACTCGGTAAAGACTCGGTAAAGACTCGGTAAAGACTCGGTAAAGTCTCGGTAAAGACTCGGTAAAGTCTCGGTAAAGACTCGGTAAAGTCTCGGTAAAGACTCGGTAAAGTCTCGGTAAAGACTCGGTAAAGACTCGGTAAAGACTCGGTAAAGTCTCGGTAAAGTCTCGGTAAAGTCTCGGTAAAGTCTCGGTAAAGTCTCGATAAAGTCTCGGTAAAGTCTCTGTAAAGTCTCTGTAAAGACTCGGTAAAGACTCGGTAAAGTCTCGGTAAAGACTCGATAAAGTCTCGATAAAGTCTCGGTAAAGTCTCTGTAAAGTCTCTGTAAAGACTCGGTAAAGTCTCGGTAAAGACTCGGTAAAGTCTCGGTAAAGACTCGGTAAAGACTCGGTAAAGTCTCGGTAAAGACTCGGTAAAGACTCGGTAAAGACTCGGTAAAGTCTCGGTAAAGTCTCGGTAAAGACTCGGTAAAGTCTCGGTAAAGTCTCGGTAAAGACTCGGTAAAGTCTCGGTAAAGTCTCGGTAAAGACTCGGTAAAGTCTCGGTAAAGACTCGGTAAAGACTCGGTAAAGTCTCGGTAAAGACTCGGTAAAGTCTCGGTAAAGTCTCGGTAAAGACTCGGTAAAGACTCGGTAAAGTCTCGGTAAAGTCTCGGTAAAGTCTCGGTAAAGTCTCGGTAAAGTCTCGGTAAAGACTCGATAAAGTCTCGGTAAAGTCTCGGTAAAGACTCTGTAAAGTCTCGGTAAAGACTCGGTAAAGTCTCGGTAAAGTCTCGGTAAAGTCTCGGTAAAGTCTCGGTAAAGTCTCGGTAAAGACTCGGTAAAGACTCGGTAAAGTCTCGGTAAAGTCTCGGTAAAGTAAAGTCTCGGTAAAGTCTCGGTAAAGACTCGGTAAAGTCTCGGTAAAGTCTCGGTAAAGACTCGGTAAAGACTCGGTAAAGACTCGGTAAAGTCTCGGTAAAGTCTCGGTAAAGACTCTGTAAAGTCTCGGTAAAGTCTCGGTAAAGTCTCGGTAAAGACTCGGTAAAGTCTCGGTAAAGTCTCGGTAAAGACTCGGTAAAGACTCGGTAAAGTCTCGGTAAAGTCTCGGTAAAGACTCGGTAAAGACTCGGTAAAGTCTCGGTAAAGTCTCGGTAAAGTCTCGGTAAAGACTCGATAAAGTCTCGGTAAAGTCTCGGTAAAGTCTCGGTAAAGACTCTGTAAAGTCTCGGTAAAGACTCGGTAAAGTCTCGGTAAAGTCTCGGTAAAGTCTCGGTAAAGTCTCGGTAAAGTCTCGGTAAAGTCTCGGTAAAGTAAAGTCTCGGTAAAGACTCGGTAAAGTCTCGGTAAAGTCTCGGTAAAGTCTCGGTAAAGACTCGGTAAAGACTCGGTAAAGTCTCGGTAAAGTCTCGGTAAAGACTCGGTAAAGACTCGGTAAAGTCTCGGTAAAGTCTCGGTAAAGACTCGGTAAAGACTCGGTAAAGACTCGGTAAAGTCTCGGTAAAGACTCGGTAAAGTCTCGGTAAAGTCTCGGTAAAGACTCGGTAAAGTCTCGGTAAAGTCTCGGTAAAGTCTCGGTAAAGTCTCGGTAAAGACTCGGTAAAGTCTCGGTAAAGTCTCGGTAAAGTCTCGGTAAAGTCTCGGTAAAGACTCGATAAAGTCTCGGTAAAGTCTCGGTAAAGTCTCGGTAAAGTCTCGGTAAAGTAAAGTCTCGGTAAAGTCTCGGTAAAGTCTCGGTAAAGTCTCGGTAAAGACTCGGTAAAGACTCGGTAAAGTCTCGGTAAAGACTCGGTAAAGTCTCGGTAAAGTCTCGGTAAAGTCTCGGTAAAGTCTCGGTAAAGACTCGGTAAAGTCTCGGTAAAGTCTCGGTAAAGTCTCGGTAAAGACTCGGTAAAGACTCGGTAAAGACTCGGTAAAGACTCTGTAAAGTCTCGGTAAAGTCTCGGTAAAGACTCGGTAAAGTCTCGGTAAAGACTCTGTAAAGTCTCGGTAAAGACTCTGTAAAGTCTCGGTAAAGACTCGGTAAAGACTCGGTAAAGTCTCGGTAAAGACTCGGTAAAGACTCGGTAAAGTCTCGGTAAAGTCTCGGTAAAGACTCGGTAAAGACTCGGTAAAGACTCGGTAAAGACTCGGTAAAGTCTCGGTAAAGACTCGGTAAAGACTCGGTAAAGTCTCGGTAAAGACTCGGTAAAGTCTCGGTAAAGTCTCGGTAAAGACTCGGTAAAGACTCGATAAAGTCTCGGTAAAGACTCGGTAAAGACTCGGTAAAGTCTCGGTAAAGTAAAGTCTCGGTAAAGACTCGGTAAAGTCTCGGTAAAGACTCGGTAAAGACTCGGTAAAGTCTCGGTAAAGTAAAGTCTCGGTAAAGTCTCGGTAAAGTCTCGGTAAAGTCTCGGTAAAGTCTCGGTAAAGTCTCGGTAAAGACTCGGTAAAGTCTCGGTAAAGACTCGGTAAAGACTCGCTAAAGTCTCGGTAAAGTCTCGGTAAAGACTCGGTAAAGTCTCGGTAAAGTCTCGGTAAAGACTCTGTAAAGTCTCGGTAAAGACTCGGTAAAGACTCGGTAAAGTCTCGGTAAAGTCTCGGTAAAGACTCGGTAAAGACTCGGTAAAGTCTCGGTAAAGACTCTGTAAAGACTCGGTAAAGACTCTGTAAAGTCTCGGTAAAGTCTCGGTAAAGACTCGGTAAAGACTCGGTAAAGTCTCGGTAAAGACTCGGTAAAGACTCGGTAAAGTCTCGGTAAAGACTCGGTAAAGACTCGGTAAAGTCTCGGTAAAGACTCGGTAAAGACTCGGTAAAGACTCGGTAAAGACTCGGTAAAGTCTCGGTAAAGACTCGGTAAAGACTCGGTAAAGTCTCGGTAAAGACTCGGTAAAGTCTCGGTAAAGTCTCGGTAAAGACTCGGTAAAGACTCGATAAAGTCTCGGTAAAGACTCGGTAAAGACTCGGTAAAGTCTCGGTAAAGTCTCGGTAAAGACTCGGTAAAGTCTCGGTAAAGTCTCGGTAAAGTCTCGGTAAAGTCTCGGTAAAGTCTCGGTAAAGTCTCGGTAAAGTCTCTGTAAAGTCTCTGTAAAGACTCGGTAAAGACTCGGTAAAGTCTCGGTAAAGACTCGATAAAGTCTCGGTAAAGTCTCGGTAAAGTCTCTGTAAAGTCTCTGTAAAGACTCGGTAAAGTCTCGGTAAAGACTCGGTAAAGTCTCGGTAAAGACTCGGTAAAGACTCGGTAAAGTCTCGGTAAAGACTCGGTAAAGACTCGGTAAAGACTCGGTAAAGTCTCGGTAAAGTCTCGGTAAAGACTCGGTAAAGTCTCGGTAAAGTCTCGGTAAAGACTCGGTAAAGACTCGGTAAAGTCTCGGTAAAGTCTCGGTAAAGACTCGGTAAAGTCTCGGTAAAGTCTCGGTAAAGACTCGGTAAAGTCTCGGTAAAGACTCGGTAAAGACTCGGTAAAGTCTCGGTAAAGACTCGGTAAAGTCTCGGTAAAGTCTCGGTAAAGACTCGGTAAAGACTCGGTAAAGTCTCGGTAAAGTCTCGGTAAAGTCTCGGTAAAGTCTCGGTAAAGACTCGATAAAGTCTCGGTAAAGTCTCGGTAAAGTCTCGGTAAAGTCTCGGTAAAGTCTCGGTAAAGACTCGGTAAAGACTCGGTAAAGTCTCGGTAAAGTCTCGGTAAAGTAAAGTCTCGGTAAAGTCTCGGTAAAGACTCGGTAAAGTCTCGGTAAAGTCTCGGTAAAGTCTCGGTAAAGACTCGGTAAAGACTCGGTAAAGACTCGGTAAAGTCTCGGTAAAGTCTCGGTAAAGTCTCGGTAAAGACTCGGTAAAGTCTCGGTAAAGTCTCGGTAAAGTAAAGTCTCGGTAAAGTCTCGGTAAAGACTCGGTAAAGTCTCGGTAAAGTCTCGGTAAAGTCTCGGTAAAGACTCGGTAAAGACTCGGTAAAGACTCGGTAAAGTCTCGGTAAAGTCTCGGTAAAGACTCGGTAAAGACTCGGTAAAGACTCGGTAAAGTCTCGGTAAAGACTCGGTAAAGTCTCGGTAAAGACTCGGTAAAGACTCGGTAAAGTCTCGGTAAAGTCTCGGTAAAGTCTCGGTAAAGTCTCGGTAAAGACTCGGTAAAGACTCGGCAAAGTCTCGGTAAAGTCTCGGTAAAGTCTCGGTAATGTCTCGGTAAAGTCTCGGTAAAGTCTCGGTAAAGACTCGGTAAAGACTCGGTAAAGACTCGGTAAAGTCTCGGTAAAGTCTCGGTAAAGTCTCGATAAAGTCTCGGTAAAGTCTCTGTAAAGTCTCTGTAAAGACTCGGTAAAGACTCGGCAAAGTCTCGGTAAAGTCTCGATAAAGTCTCGGTAAAGACTCGGTAAAGACTCGGTAAAGTCTCGGTAAAGTCTCGGTAAAGTCTCGGTAAAGTCTCGATAAAGTCTCGGTAAAGTCTCTGTAAAGTCTCTGTAAAGACTCGGTAAAGACTCGGTAAAGTCTCGGTAAAGACTCGATAAAGTCTCGGTAAAGTCTCTGTAAAGTCTCTGTAAAGACTCGGTAAAGACTCTGTAAAGTCTCGGTAAAGTCTCTGTAAAGTCTCGGTAAAGACTCGATAAAGTCTCGGTAAAGACTCTGTAAAGTCTCGGTAAAGACTCTGTAAAGTCTCGGTAAAGACTCGGTAAAGACTCGGTAAAGTCTCGGTAAAGACTCGGTAAAGACTCGGTAAAGTCTCGGTAAAGTCTCGGTAAAGTCTCGGTAAAGACTCGGTAAAGACTCGGTAAAGACTCGGTAAAGACTCGGTAAAGTCTCGGTAAAGACTCGGTAAAGACTCGGTAAAGTCTCGGTAAAGTCTCGGTAAAGACTCGGTAAAGACTCGGTAAAGACTCGGTAAAGACTCGGTAAAGTCTCGGTAAAGTCTCGGTAAAGACTCTGTAAAGTCTCGGTAAAGTCTCGGTAAAGACTCGGTAAAGTCTCGGTAAAGACTCGGTAAAGTCTCGGTAAAGACTCGGTAAAGTCTCGGTAAAGTCTCGGTAAAGACTCGGTAAAGTCTCGGTAAAGACTCGGTAAAGTCTCGGTAAAGACTCGGTAAAGTCTCGGTAAAGACTCGGTAAAGACTCGGTAAAGTCTCGGTAAAGACTCGGTAAAGACTCTGTAAAGTCTCGGTAAAGTCCCGGTAAAGACTCGGTAAAGTCTCGGTAATGTCTCGGTAAAGTCTCGGTAAAGTCTCGGTAAAGACTCGGTAAAGACTCTGTAAAGTCTCGGTAAAGACTCTGTAAAGACTCGGTAAAGACTCGGTAAAGTCTCGGTAAAGACTCGGTAAAGTCTCGGTAAAGTCTCGGTAAAGACTCGGTAAAGTCTCGGTAAAGACTCGGTAAAGTCTCGGTAATGTCTCGGTAAAGTCTCGGTAAAGTCTCGGTAAAGACTGGATAATCTGGATAAAGTCGGGGGAATGGGCTTTAAACTTTAAAGGGTAGAGCTGTGATCGTTTGTCGTGGCTCAGTCGTCACCGGTTGATCCAGAGGTCGCTGGTTCGATCTCAGGAGACTTTATCTCGTGATTCACGAGGTCCAGGGGCGGTGGTCATGTGACCGTAATATTTAATCACAAATAACTTTATGCCTGGCCTTTTTATTTGATTTATTTTTATGTTTTTTACACCGCCTCGAAAAGGAGGGAGACAGACTCTCATTCATGCGTGTAGAGATGGAGACCAATATTCTCAAAGACGGTAAAGACTTAGCGACTCTGATTGGCCGAGAGCCGCGCCCTGCTTTATCCGAACGCTTCGGCTTTAAACTAACGGGACGGGAGCGACTGCAGGTGAGAGGTTCAAACTCATGGCCTGCACAGAATAATAATAGAATAGCGTTAATAAAGCTGTGATTTTCAACAAGACAAATTAATCATCCACTCACACTGTACGCCGGACATGACCCGCGTTACCATGGAGACCAGCCTGGTCATATCCTCAAACATGGATGAAATCACTTTGACCAACGTCCGCGTTAATGACGAGTGTCTGAGATCTGAGCCGCGGGACACTTCTGCTGTAGAGCACGAGTGTCTGAGACTAGATCTGAGCCGCGGGACACTTCTGCTGTAGAACACGAGTGTCTTAGATCTGAGCTGTGGGACACTTCTGCTGTAGAGCACGAGTGTCTTAGATCTGAGCCGTGGGACACTTCTGCTGTAGAGCACGAGTGTCTTAGATCTGAGCTGTGGGACACTTCTGCTGTAGAGCACGAGTGTCTTAGATCTGAGCCGTGGGACACTTCTGCTGTAGAGCACGAGTGTCTGAGATCTGAGCCGTGGGACACTTCTGCTGTAGAGCACGAGTGTCTTAGATCTGAGCCGTGGGACACTTCTGCTGTAGAGCACGAGTGTCTTAGATCTGAGCTGTGGGACACTTCTGCTGTAGAGCACGAGTGTCTTAGATCTGAGCCGTGGGACACTTCTGCTGTAGAGCACGAGTGTCTGAGATCTGAGCCGTGGGACACTTCTGCTGTAGAGCACGAGTGTCTTAGACTAGATCTGAGCCGCGGGACACTTCTGCTGTAGAGCACGAGTGTCTGAGACTAGATCTGAGACTAGATCTGAGCCGCGGGACACTTCTGCTGTAGAGCACGAGTGTCTCAGATCTGAGCTGTGGGACACTTCTGCTGTAGAGCACGAGTGTCTGAGACTAGATCTGAGACTAGATCTGAGCCGCGGGACACTTCTGCTGTAGAGCGCGAGTGTCTCAGATCTGAGCCGTGGGACACTTCTGCTGTAGAGCACGAGTGTCTTAGATCTGAGCCGTGGGACACTTCTGCTGTAGAGCACGAGTGTCTGAGACTAGATCTGAGCCGCGGGACACTTCTGCTGTAGAGCACGAGTGTCTGAGACTAGATCTGAGCCGCGGGACACTTCTGCTGTAGAGCACGAGTGTCTGAGACTAGATCTGAGCTGTGGGACACTTCTGCTGTAGAGCACGAGTGTCTTAGATCTGAGCCGCGGGACACTTCTGCTGTAGAGCACGAGTGTCTGAGATCTGAGCCGTGGGACACTTCTGCTGTAGAGCACGAGTGTCTCAGATCTGAGCCGCGGGACACTTCTGCTGTAGAGCACGAGTGTCTCAGATCTGAGCCGTGGGACACTTCTGCTGTAGAGCACGAGTGTCTTAGATCTGAGCCGCGGGACACTTCTGCTGTAGAGCACGAGTGTCTCAGATCTGAGCTGTGGGACACTTCTGCTGTAGAGCACGGGTGTCTCAGATCTGAGCCGCGGGACACTTCTGCTGTAGAGCACGAGTGTCTGAGATCTGAGCCGCGGGACACTTCTGCTGTAGAGCACGAGTGTCTGAGATCTGAGCCGCGGGACACTTCTGCTGTAGAGCACGAGTGTCTTAGATCTGAGCTGTGGGACACTTCTGCTGTAGAGCACGAGTGTCTTAGATCTGAGCTGTGGGACACTTCTGCTATAGAGCACGAGTGTCTTAGATCTGAGCTGTGGGACACTTCTGCTGTAGAGCACGAGTGTCTTAGATCTGAGCTGTGGGACACTTCTGCTGTAGAGCACGAGTGTCTTAGATCTGAGCTGTGGGACACTTCTGCTGTAGAGCACGAGTGTCTTAGATCTGAGCTGTGGGACACTTCTGCTGTAGAGCACGAGTGTCTCAGATCTGAGCTGTGGGACACTTCTGCTGTAGAGCACGAGTGTCTTAGATCTGAGCTGTGGGACACTTCTGCTGTAGAGCGTTTGTTTTCATATAAAATCTGTATTTGTAACCGCAGTGATTCAGACAGAAACACTCGCCTCTCGAACAATCATGTTTAACTGCAGATTAAGAAGTGTGTAAAGAAATAAAAATGGGGCAAAGATTTTGTTCGGAAAAAATACTGGGAACAAAATGACCAAAAAATTTGACAGAAATAGGGACAACGTTTTTTAAATGTGTAAAGTGTTTGTTCTGCGTCTGTTCAGAACGATTCTCTTTCGCAGCACATTTTCATACATTTCTGATGCAACAATAAAGTCCCACAAATATATTATAATATTGATGTTACTTCTGAAATGTGGTGTTTGTTCTGGATCAATGGTTAGTTTTAGTTTCTGCTCTGTCTCCGTGGCGATAATGGACTCCATTGTTCAGATTCTCTCGACTCAGCGTTTTTAAGGATAACGTCTCACAGCGACTCAGCGCTTTCTCACAACTCTTTTTAAACAGAAACTCACAGGGACAGTCTCTGTAACAGCCTATAACATGTACACTATCTCCCGCAGCCCTGCGAGTCTCTGACCGACTGCGTGCTGACTCTGGGACGCTCGCCGCTGCTCCGCCGTTTCCTGATTGGACAGATCCTCTCCCACCTCTGCACCGTCAGTGAGCAGCTGTGGACGCTCTGCCAGGTACTTAGTTACAACAATGTACTTAGTTACACTTACAAAGTACTTAGTTACAATACGAGAGATGAAAAGCTTCAAACAAACACACGTTAAGGCCGTTCCCTGGTTTTGTCCGTTTAGAAAACGCTTGTAGTTCATAATGTTGTAGGTCGGTCTGTTTATCAAGCGTTTACTCGTGTGTTAAAGTAGAGCCAGTTTGGCGCCCCCTAGGGGAGATTGGCCAAACAACGAACCCTTTCATGCACAGCGTCCACCACAGTGGACAGACATTCAGCTGTTGTTTTCTCCTACATGAACGAGTCTTAATGTCACAGGTGCATCCGTCACCACAGGGGGCGCTAGTGAGTGGCACCAAACACTGCCACTCACTGGTCGGCTTTTGCAAGTGCATTTTCCCCTCAAAAAACAAGATGGCCGACGGTAGAGCAAGTGTTACAGGTGAGCAGCACCTGAGGAGTAAAACAGCTGTTAGCGTGTTAGCGTCCTCCGCCGCGAGCTTGTGCTAATTAGCATAAATGTCCGTACACCTGGAAAACCGCCATTTAATATTCATTACAATCCCATCCCGTTGTTCATCGACATGTGCAGAACGTTTCAAAGGTCCTGAGGTGAGGTACATGTGCAGAACGTTTCAAAGGTCCTGAGGTGAGGTACATGTGCAGAACGTTTCAAAGGTCCTGAGGTGAGGTACATGTGCAGAACGTTTCAAAGGTCCTGAGGTGAGGTACATGTGCAGAACGTTTCAAAGGTCCAGAGGTGGTGTACATGTGCAGAACGTTTCAAAGGTCCTGAGGTGATGTACATGTGGAGAACGTTTCAAAGGTCCTGAGGTGAGGTACATGTGCAGAACGTTTCAAAGGTCCAGAGGTGGTGTACATGTGCAGAACGTTTCAAAGGTCCTGAGGTGATGTACATGTGGAGAACGTTTCAAAGGTCCTGAGGTGAGGTACATGTGCAGAACGTTTCAAAGGTCCAGAGGTGGTGTACATGTGCAGAACGTTTCAAAGGTCCTGAGGTGAGGTACATGTGCAGAACGTTTCAAAGGTCCTGAGGTGAGGTACATGTGCAGAACGTTTCAAAGGTCCTGAGGTGAGGTACATGTGCAGAACGTTTCAAAGGTCCTGAGGTGAGGTACATGTGGAGAACGTTTCAAAGGTCCAGAGGTGGTGTACATGTGCAGAACGTTTCAAAGGTCCTGAGGTGAGGTACATGTGGAGAACGTTTCAAAGGTCCAGAGGTGAGGTACATGTGCAGAACGTTTCAAAGGTCCAGAGGTGGTGTACATGTGCAGAACGTTTCAAAGGTCCTGAGGTGATGTACATGTGGAGAACGTTTCAAAGGTCCAGAGGTGGTGTACATGTGCAGAACGTTTCAAAGGTCCTGAGGTGATGTACATGTGCAGAACGTTTCAAAGGTCCTGAGGTGAGGTACATGTGCAGAACGTTTCAAAGGTCCTGAGGTGAGGTACATGTGCAGAACGTTTCAAAGGTCCAGAGGTGGTGTACATGTGCAGAACGTTTCAAAGGTCCTGAGGTGAGGTACATGTGCAGAACGTTTCAAAGGTCCAGAGGTGGTGTACATGTGCAGAACGTTTCAAAGGTCCTGAGGTGAGGTACATGTGCAGAACGTTTCAAAGGTCCAGAGGTGGTGTACATGTGCAGAACGTTTCAAAGGTCCTGAGGTGATGTACATGTGGAGAACGTTTCAAAGGTCCTGAGGTGAGGTACATGTGCAGAACGTTTCAAAGGTCCTGAGGTGAGGTACATGTGCAGAACGTTTCAAAGGTCCTGAGGTGAGGTACATGTGCAGAACGTTTCAAAGGTCCTGAGGTGAGGTACATGTGCAGAACGTTTCAAAGGTCCTGAGGTGAGGTACATGTGCAGAACGTTTCAAAGGTCCTGAGGTGATGTACATGTGCAGAACGTTTCAAAGGTCCTGAGGTGAGGTACATGTGCAGAACGTTTCAAAGGTCCTGAGGTGAGGTACATGTGCAGAACGTTTCAAAGGTCCTGAGGTGAGGTACATGTGCTCACACGAGGTCCAAAAGAAGTCCCAATCCAGGCGTGTGTGGTTTATTCTGTACCTCAACAATCATCCGAGGCACAATATCCAGTTGTATTTTCCGTCAGGTAAAGTCTTGTAGTTTAGTAGTTCATCACAGTTGGCTGATATTCCATGAAAAGCAAGAAAACGAGCATAAAACGCTGTTTCTCTCTTCGCCGTGAACCGATATTTGGATTTGAGTCGTTCCTCTTCTCTACAAAGTGAGTCGGCTGGTCCGGCCCGGTGCCCAGAACAAGCCCCACGGCTGAGCGCGTAGCTCCTCTGCTACGTATCCACACGCTTATATTCCTGCAGCCAATGGGCTTTCCAAGATGTCTGGGATTTGTAGTTCTGGGATTTGTAGTTCTTGGATTTGTAGTTCTGGGATTTGCAGTTCTGGGATTTGTAGTTCTGGGATTTGCAGTTCTGGGATTTGTAGTTCTGGGATTTGCAGTTCTGGGATTTGCAGTTCTGGGATTTGTAGTTGTTGGTCCAGAATGAGGCTCTCAGACGTTTGTTTTGACTCTTCGGGTCGAGCGCGAGAACGAGGGAAAAGTTCCAACGCTGAAATCTGCACCAACACGTCTCTTTGCCTCTCGCAGATTTGTATCTTTTTGGTGATGAAGCTGAACTGAAGTCAAATGGATCCATGAAGTTTATCTGCAGTTTGAGAAGTTCACCTGCAGCTCGATGTCAGAGAAGTTGCAGCTCGTTATCTCGACTCAGTCCTAATTTGACCTGAACTGTTCACTGTGTTTCCCACGGCTTAACAAAGTACGGCCCTTTTATACAGTATTTAAACATGTTCCTCCCGTCTTTAGCCGCTGCTTCTCCCTCAAAGGACATGACCATATTTGGATTACATCATCATCTCGGTCACAGCCTTTCCTGCTACACGTGGATACCGAACACGTCAGTATTTGTGAATGAATGAGCGTGGGAAAGACCATGGTGGAGTCACTTCCTGGATAAATCTCGGGGAATAAAGGTCGTAAAACTAAGACGTGAAGGAGTTCAAAACCAGCAGGAACTTTCCGTGGCTCTTGTCATTTGTAGAAGCTGCTGTGTCTCTGACCTGAGCTCTTTAAACGAGTTCCTCTTCAGCTCACGTCGTCCTCCCTGAATATGAAACAGTAACGGGTGTCAGAGGAGCCGTAGGAACAGACGGGTGTTAATGGAGAAAGCCCATCACGCTCCCCCCCCCCCCCCCCGGCGTCTGCTGCTGTGAATCAGACCTTAATGACTTCATGTTAATGCGTCCGGAGAAAAACCCACTCCGTGTCAGAGCTGAAATAATGTTTCTGTCAGAGCCTCGTTATTACTGTGAGGAGATAAACGCCGGAGCTAATGTTCCCGTCGCCACGTCAACATCAGCAGGTCACGCTTCCAACTCCTGGAACAAAGGGACTTCTGGAAGCTCTGCCGCCGGGGCCCAGACGTGGAGCCCAGACGTGGGGCCCAGACGTGGAGCCCAGACGTGGGGCCCAGACGTGGGGCCCAGACGTGGGGCCCAGACGTGGGGCCCAGACGTGGGGCCCAGACGTGGGGCCCGGACGTGGAGCCCAGACGTGGAGCCCGGACGTGGAGCCCGGACGTGGAGCCCGGACGCGGGGCCCAGACGTGGAGCCCAGACGTGGAGCCAGGAGGGTTTCGTTTATCGATACTCCTTACCTTTAACCGTCTCCTCCGGTGTCCGAGTATTCCCTGGGCTTGACCTGAAGGCGCTGCAGCTTCGCGGCAGGACTGGCCAATTCTCCTGTCGATTAAAATACACCACGCGATTATGGAGAGCGACCTTTATTAAAACCGCATTAAATTAAAAATGGGATGAATCGCCCTAATGGATGGTTAGTCACTGCCAGCGGTTCAAAGGCAGCTCTTAGAATAATACACCAATATGTGAAACTCAATAGTGTTGGTTCTGCTGCACTTAAATAAACCACACGGTTTAATCCTTCACACCCCTGATTATTTGTGTCCCTGGTGTTTCTGCAGCTGTGAAGAAACTCCTGCTGCGACTTTGGACAAAACAAAACATCAGGGTTTGATTTGTGTTCAAACGGTGACGGTGAGATCTGCTGCGCTTGGATCTGTGGAGACCATGTCCTCACAGAAGCATCTCCTCTTTAAACATGTTTTAAATATAAACCGTCTTTATGTCCTGTGGTTATAGACTCAGAGTTCTTAAATATAAACCGTCTTCATGTCCTGTGGTTATAGACACACAGAGTTCTTAAATATAAACCGTCTTCATGTCCTGTGGTTATAGACACAGAGTTATTAAATATAAACCGTCTTCATGTCCTGTGGTTATAGACTCAGTTCTTTAATATAAACCGTCTTCATGTCCTGTGGTTATAGACTCAGTTCTTTAATATAAACCGTCTTCATGTCCTGTGGTTATAGACTCAGAGTTCTTTAATATAAACCGTCTTCATGTCCTGTGGTTATAGACTCAGTTCTTTAATATAAACCGTCTTTATGTCCTGTGGTTATAGACTCAGAGTTCTTTAATATAAACCGTCTTCATGTCCTGTGGTTATAGACTCAGTTCTTTAATATAAACCGTCTTCATGTCCTGTGGTTATAGACTCAGAGTTCTTAAATATAAACCGTCTTTATGTCCTGTGGTTATAGACTCAGAGTTCTTAAATATAAACCGTCTTTATGTCCTGTGGTTATAGACTCAGAGTTCTTTAATATAAACCGTCTTTATGTCCTGTGGTTATAGACTCAGAGTTCTTAAATATAAACCGTCTTCATGTCCTGTGGTTATAGACACAGAGTTCTTTAATATAAACCGTCTTTATGTCCTGTGGTTATAGACTCAGAGTTCTTAAATATAAACCGTCTTCATGTCCTGTGGTTATAGACACAGAGTTCTTTAATATAAACCGTCTTTATGTCCTGTGGTTATAGACTCAGAGTTCTTAAATATAAACCGTCTTTATGTCCTGTGGTTATCGGCTCGGTAATAACGAGGCCCAGTTCGGGCTCTGGCACAGACGGACCTCATCGATCATCTGTCCGAGCGTTTGGCAGCGTCCGAGCTCGGAGTCCGGGGAGACGAGAGACTTTGATGGAACATAAATGATGGGTCACTGCAGCCCCTGGAGAAATAAACAAGTCAGAACTCTCCGAGAACTGTTCAGAGCGCGCTCACCCCGAGGCCGGCAGAGGCAGACGGGTTTATGAGCGAGGAGAGTCCCTGAGGACGTCTGGCTCATCAGGAACGTCTCTGAAGAATGTCCCACAGAGACGCCTCGTTACAGCGAGACACAGACGCTTTACTGACAGTGAGAGGTCTTTGTGAAGCTGCTCACGGATCACGCTTCAGTCAATCATCTGGACGGTGTCAACGTAAACGCACAAACAAATCCCTAAAGATTCTCCAAATGGCATCAAAGAAATGAAGATGGAGATTCCACTGTGAGAGTTTCCAGAACGATACGATTTGACAGAACGTCGTCTTGAAAAGCAACGTGTCCACAGAGAAGTCACATCAGCATTATTGCAACAGTTTGGAGAAAAAATTACAAAATGTGAAAAACGTTTTGAACATTTTTTAATTTTTTAAACGTTTGTAAAATGTCCTTCAACATGGCTGTGTCGCTCCCTGGTCTTTCCCTCCATATTCATTCACAAATACTGACATGTTTGGTATACACGTGTAGCTGGGATGAAGCTGTGATGAAGCTGGGATGAAGCTGTGATGAAGCTGGTGGTTCTGCTGTGATGAAGCTGTGATGAAGCTGTGATGAAGCTGTGATGAAGCTGTGATGAAGCTGGTTGTTCTGCTGTGATGAAGCTGTGATGAAGCTGGTTGTTCTGCTGTGATGAAGCTGTGATGAAGCTGGTTGTTCTGCTGTGATGAAGCTGTGATGAAGCTGGTGGTTCTGCTGTGATGAAGCTGTGATGAAGCTGGTTGTTCTGCTGGGATGAAGCTGTGATGAAGCTGGTTGTTCTGCTGTGATGAAGCTGGTGGTTCTGCTGGGATGAAGCTGTGATGAAGCTGATTGTTCTGCTGGGATGAAGCTGTGATGAAGCTGTGATGAAGCTGATTGTTCTGCTGGGATGAAGCTGGGATGAAGCTGTGATGAAGCTGTGATGAAGCTGATTGTTCTGCTGGGATGAAGCTGTGATGAAGCTGGTTGTTCTGCTGTGATGAAGCTGGTGGTTCTGCTGGGATGAAGCTGTGATGAAGCTGGTTGTTCTGCTGTGATGAAGCTGGTGGTTCTGCTGGGATGAAGCTGTGATGAAGCTGATTGTTCTGCTGGGATGAAGCTGTGATGAAGCTGATTGTTCTGCTGGGATGAAGCTGGGATGAAGCTGTGATGAAGCTGTGATGAAGCTGATTGTTCTGCTGGGATGAAGCTGTGATGAAGCTGTGATGAAGCTGATTGTTCTGCTGGGATGAAGCTGGGATGAAGCTGGGATGAAGCTGTGATGAAGCTGGTGGTTCTGCTGGGATGAAGCTGTGATGAAGCTGTGATGAAGCTGGGATGAAGCTGGGATGAAGCTGGGATGAAGCTGGGATGAAGCTGTGATGAAGCTGGTGGTTCTGCTGTGATGAAGCTGTGATGAAGCTGTGATGAAGCTGGTTGTTCTGCTGTGATGAAGCTGTGATGAAGCTGGTTGTTCTGCTGTGATGAAGCTGTGATGAAGCTGTGATGAAGCTGGTTGTTCTGCTGTGATGAAGCTGTGATGAAGCTGGTTGTTCTGCTGTGATGAAGCTGTGATGAAGCTGGTTGTTCTGCTGTGATGAAGCTGTGATGAAGCTGGTTGTTCTGCTGTGATGAAGCTGTGATGAAGCTGTGATGAAGCTGGTTGTTCTGCTGTGATGAAGCTGGGATGAAGCTGTGATGAAGCTGGTTGTTCTGCTGTGATGAAGCTGGGATGAAGCTGGGATGAAGCTGGGATGAAGCTGGTGTTTCCCGCTGCCCTTGAACGCTTCTGTTTAAACCTGGCGTCATTGGGAGCTGTCAGTCTGTGATGAATGAGTCGTTGGTTTGGCGTTAACCAGGTTCTGGCGCCGTGCGTTTGCAGCGTCTGTCGTTATTACGGCGCTCACCAGCAGGGGTCAGCGCGGGCAGAGACGGGATTAGACTCTGGCACAAACACGGCAAGACCGGGGTGGTGGTCCCCCTCTTCAAGAAGGGGGATCGGAGAGTGTGCTCCAATTACAGAGGGATCACACTCCTCAGCCTCCCTGGTAAGGTCTATTCCAGGGTGCTGGAGAGGAGGATCCGGCCAATAGTCGAACCTCGGATCCAGGAGGAACAATGCGGTTTTCGTCCTGGTCGTGGAACACTGGACCAGCTCTATACCCTTCATCGGGTGCTCGAGGGTTTGTGGGAGTTCGCCCAACCAGTCCACATGTGCTTTGTGGACCTGGAGAAAGCGTTCGACCGTGTCCCTCGTGGTGCCCTGTGGGGGGTGCTCCGGGAGTATGGGGTACGGGGCCCTTTACTAAGGGCTGTCCGCTCCCTGTATGACCGTAGCAGGAGCTTGGTTCGCATTGCCAGCAGTAAGTCAGACCTGTTCCCGGTGCGTGTTGGGCTCCGCCAGGGCTGCCCTTTGTCACCGGTTCTGTTCATTACTTTTATGGACAGAATTTCTAGGCGCAGCCAGGGGCCGGAGGGTGTCCGGTTTGGGAACCTCAGAATCTCATCTCTGCTGTTTGCAGATGATGTTGTTCTGTTGGCTCCCTCAAATCAGGACCTCCAGCTGCACTGGGGCGGTTTGCAGCCGAGTGTGAAGCGGCCGGGATGAGGATCAGCACCTCCAAATCTGAGGCCATGGTTCTCCACCGGAAAAAGGTGGCTTCCCCGCTTCAGGTCGGTGGGGTGTCCTTGCCTCAAGTGGAGGAGTTCAAGTATCTCGGGGTCGTGTTCACGAGTGAGGGACGGATGGAGCGGGAGATCGATAGACGGATCGGTGCGGCGTCAGCAGTGATGCGGTCGCTGTATCGGACCGTTGTGGTGAAGAGGGAGCTGAGTCAGGGGGCAAAGCTCTCGATTTACCGATCGATCTACGTTCCCACCCTCACCTATGGTCATGAGATTTGGGTAATGACCGAAAGGACAAGATCGCGAATACAAGCGGCCGAAATGAGTTTCCTTCGCAGGGTGGCTGGGCGCACCCTTCGAGATCGGGTGAGGAGCTCAGTTACCCGGGAGGAGCTCGGACTCGAGCCGCTACTCCTCCACGTCGAAAGGAGCCAGCTGAGGTGGCTAGGGCATCTGTACCGGATGCCTCCTGGTCGCCTCCCTCGGGAGGTGTTCCAGGCATGTCCTATTGGGAGGAGGCCTCGTGGAAGGCCCAGGACACGCTGGTGGGACTATGTCTCCGTGCTGGCCTGGTGTCGCCTCGGGGTCCCCCCAGAACAGCTGGAGGAGGTGTGCGTGGATCGGGAAGTCTGGGCATCTCTGCTGAGACTGCTGCCCCCGCGACCCGGCCCCGGATAAAGAGGAAGAAAATGGATGGATGGATGGATGGACAAACACGGCTCAGAGGGACGAGTAAGTCATCAATCACCGGCAAACAGGAAACAGACAGGTTTAAATGTGTGGGCTTCTTCTGTGACAAAGATTTGCTCACAGGGATTTTGGATCTGGGTTTGTTTTAAACGAGTTATTAGTGTTTTATGGGTTTAAATAAATAAATCCAACAGGAATTAGATCTGTAAAAATCCATTTGTGGAAAAACCTTCCAAATGTCATTGAGCCTGTAAGAGCAGAGCTGTGCTCCGTCACATTTGTTCCAGTTCTTCAACGATACTTGGTTTCCGATACCGATGCTACTTGTCGTCTAGAACCAGAAAACAGAACAACGTGTGGAAGATCTGCATTTACATTATCGGGTTCATCTTGCACTTCTGTTAGTCCCGATTCTCTTCATGGTCAACCACAAGAACATATTGTTCTTCCATAGGTTGTGTTTCAGTTGGAGCAAGTGCCAGGTCAACTCTACCGGAGAGAAACTGTTTCTTTGTACAAAAGTGGCAAAAATAAGGAAAACATATGAAATAGGGAAAACATTAGCTGGAAATGGTTCAACATAAAAACTGGCTCTACATAAAAAATGAGCCAGAATGAGGAAAGCAAATTGGGGAAAAAAAGATAACGGGGCAAACATTGGGCAGAAGAAATTGACAGAAAAAAAAAATTGGGAAATAGAAAAAAATTCAAAAAAATTTGAAAAATCATGTATTTGAGCCGAACAACAGCGTCAAAAGAGAAGATATTTTTCCTGTTTTTTTAGACTTTTTTTTAAACCTGTGGAATGAAAACCTCGTTTGGAGAAAAAGCCTTACAGTTCAGTCCCTTTGCACAGGCATTTCACCACCGCTGTCTCCCACAAATGAATCTCCTGTTTCCTGCTCCAGCACGTCGCCTTCTGACTAAAGCCCACGCTGACTCCGCCCCCTGAGACGCGCTCCATAAACAGCTCTTATTGCCTGATCGACCTCAGCGGAGGTCGCCGTCTGTTGTGTCTCTGAGGCAAATCAGCGTTTGAGTCAAACGGTCGCTTCAATATCACCGACAGAGCGCGGTTTACTGTCTCCATCAGAGCGAGGTCTTCCTCCATCAGAGCGAGGTCTTCCTCCATCAGAGCGAGGTCATCAGAGCGAGGTCTTCCTCCATCAGAGCGAGGTCTTCCTCCATCAGAGCGAGGTCTTCCTCCATCAGAGCGAGGTCTTCCTCCATCAGAGCGAGGTCTTCCTCCATCAGAGCGAGGTCTTCCTCCATCAGAGCGAGGTCTTCCTCCATCAGAGACGAACTTAAGAACAGATACATGTCCTAAACTCTACAATAATCTGACCGAGCCTGATGGGTCATTGTGGAATGTGGACTTCATTAAAAACATTGAACGTTTTTACAGATTTTTCCACTAATGACTCGTTTATTCTAAAACTAAACCGGATCCGTCACTCTCGTCTTTTCGGATCTGTTTAAAAAGTCGCCTGAGGAGCCTCGAGGTGTGAAGGGGAACCACCTTTGAGCTTCATGTGGAAATAAAAGCTTTTGTTTTTTACAACATTATTGATGCTGATGTCGTTGTCGTCCGGAATCTCCAGTGAAGTTTCCCCGTGTTTTATTGGCGTCCCGTTGGCCCGTTGGCCTAAATGCAGCAGGGGCCTAAATGCAGCAGGGGCCTAAATGCAGCAGGGGCCTAAATGCAGCAGGGGCCTAAATGCAGCAGGGGCCTAAATGCAGCAGGGGCCTAAATGTAGCAGGGGCCTAAATGCAGCAGGGGCCTAAATGTAGCAGGGGCCTAAATGCAGCAGGGGCCTAAATGTAGCAGGGGCCTAAATGCAGCAGGGGCCTAAATGCAGCAGGGGCCTAAATGTAGCAGGGGCCTAAATGCAGCAGGGGCCTAAATGTAGCAGGGGCCTAAATGCAGCAGGGGCCTAAATGCAGCAGGGGCCTAAATGCAGCAGGGGCTTTAATGCAGCAGGGGCCTAAATGTAGCAGGGGCCTAAATGCAGCAGGGGCCTAAATGCAGCAGGGGCCTTAATGCAGCAGGGGCCTAAATGCAGCGCCCCCTGTGGCAGTAACGGCTCATTGTTTGTGGACAGAGGTGTGAGCAGCTCTTCAGACTCCATCTTTATCAACGCGCTGTTATTCAGCCCAGATTAGAATAGGTCAAAGAACACGCTTCAGAAACACGCTTGAGAAACACGCTTTCAAGAACACGCTTGAGAAACACGCTTCAGAAACACGCTTCAGAAACACGCTTCAGAAACACGCTTTCAAGAACACGCTTCAGAAACACGCTTCAGAAACACGCTTGAGAAACACGCTTCAGAAACACGCTTCAGAAACACGCTTCAGAAACACGCTTCAGAAACACGCTTGAGAAACACGCTTCAGAAACACGCTTCAGAAACACGCTTCAGAAACACGCTTGAGAAACACGCTTCAGAAACACGCTTCAGAAACACGCTTGAGAAACACGCTTCAGAAACACGCTTCAGAAACACGCTTGAGAAACACGCTTCAGAAACACGCTTGAGAAACACGCTTCAGAAACACGCTTCAGAAACACGCTTGAGAAACACGCTTTCAATAACACGCTTGAGAAACACGCTTTCAAGAACACGCTTGAGAAACACGCTTTCAAGAACACGCTTCAGAAACACGCTTGAAAAACACGCTTTCAAGAACACGCTTTCAAGAACACGCTTTCAAGAACACGCTTGAAAAACACGCTTTCAAGAACACGCTTTCAAGAACACGCTTTCAAGAACACGCTTCAGAAACACGCTTCAGAAACACGCTTTCAAGAACACGCTTTCAAGAACACGCTTCAGAAACACGCTTCAGAAACACGCTTTCAAGAACACGCTTCAGAAACACGCTTCAGAAACACGCTTGAGAAACACGCTTTCAATAACACGCTTGAGAAACACGCTTTCAAGAACACGCTTGAGAAACACGCTTCAGAAACACGCTTGAGAAACACGCTTTCAATAACACGCTTGAGAAACACGCTTTCAAGAACACGCTTGAGAAACACGCTTTCAAGAACACGCTTCAGAAACACGCTTGAAAAACACGCTTTCAAGAACACGCTTTCAAGAACACGCTTTCAAGAACACGCTTGAAAAACACGCTTTCAAGAACACGCTTTCAAGAACACGCTTTCAAGAACACGCTTCAGAAACACGCTTCAGAAACACGCTTTCAAGAACACGCTTTCAAGAACACGCTTCAGAAACACGCTTCAGAAACACGCTTTCAAGAACACGCTTCAGAAACACGCTTCAGAAACACGCTTGAGAAACACGCTTCAGAAACACGCTTGAGAAACACGCTTCAGAAACACGCTTCAGAAACACGCTTGAGAAACACGCTTCAGAAACACGCTTCAGAAACACGCTTCAGAAACACGCTTGAGAAACACGCTTCAGAAACACGCTTCAGAAACACGCTTGAGAAACACGCTTTCAATAACACGCTTGAGAAACACGCTTTCAAGAACACGCTTGAGAAACACGCTTTCAAGAACACGCTTCAGAAACACGCTTGAGAAACACGCTTGAGAAACACGCTTTCAATAACACGCTTGAGAAACACGCTTTCAAGAACACGCTTGAGAAACACGCTTTCAAGAACACGCTTCAGAAACACGCTTGAAAAACACGCTTTCAAGAACACGCTTTCAAGAACACGCTTTCAAGAACACGCTTGAAAAACACGCTTTCAAGAACACGCTTTCAAGAACACGCTTTCAAGAACACGCTTCAGAAACACGCTTCAGAAACACGCTTTCAAGAACACGCTTTCAAGAACACGCTTCAGAAACACGCTTCAGAAACACGCTTTCAAGAACACGCTTCAGAAACACGCTTCAGAAACACGCTTGAGAAACACGCTTCAGAAACACGCTTGAGAAACACGCTTCAGAAACACGCTTCAGAAACACGCTTGAGAAACACGCTTCAGAAACACGCTTCAGAAACACGCTTCAGAAACACGCTTGAGAAACACGCTTCAGAAACACGCTTCAGAAACACGCTTGAGAAACACGCTTTCAATAACACGCTTGAGAAACACGCTTTCAAGAACACGCTTGAGAAACACGCTTTCAAGAACACGCTTCAGAAACACGCTTGAGAAACACGCTTCAGAAACACGCTTGAGAAACACGCTTTCAATAACACGCTTGAGAAACACGCTTTCAAGAACACGCTTGAGAAACACGCTTTCAAGAACACGCTTTCAAGAACACGCTTTCAAGAACACGCTTGAAAAACACGCTTTCAAGAACACGCTTTCAAGAACACGCTTTCAAGAACACGCTTGAAAAACACGCTTTCAAGAACACGCTTTCAAGAACACGCTTTCAAGAACACGCTTGAAAAACACGCTTTCAAGAACACGCTTTCAAGAACACGCTTGAGAAACAC